>JAPKLY010000002.1:3155394-3169870 GCA_026898435.1 Prunella vulgaris
TTCAAATAGTTCAATTAAATCTTTAACAAATAGTTAGAAAATCGAACGAAATCTATAAAAATAGTTAAAAACTAAAAATTTAATTTTAAATTTTCAAATTTTAATTCAAAATAAATTAAAAATTAAAATATAATTGACTTTTACAAATTAAGAAAGAGCCATAAAAAATTTACTATATTTTTTAAGTAGAGAAAGAAATAGGAATGTGTTATTTTTTGTTTTGATGATATTATAGAAATTAATGGGGTATGTTTAGTAATATATGCTAATTTTTTAATTTTATTAAAATATATTTAATAAACAAGGTATATTTAAAAAAAATTAGAATATAAATAATAATACTATTATTTTTTACACTCATCGAATCTTCAAATATAATCTTTTGCAAAATAAATACTACAATTTAATTAAGTGGAATGTCTGAGCATGCAACTTTGCATGACAAATGAAGTAACTTTATCATGTCAAATCTTCTCAGAACAAAAAGGGAGCTGCACATTAATTGGTTTGGTTTTCTATGTTGACACCGTTAACATTAGCGCCGTGATGGAAATAATTGTAAATCGTGACTTGAGATCACGTTTTCCAGTAAAACGTGATCTCTATGCACGACTTTGCTTAAAAACAAAAGACCCCTGGATTTTACTATATTTTCATAATTGTAAATGAAAACTGCAATATTTAAAAAAATAAACCCATTCAATTCTACTCTTATAAATAAACACAATGTGATACAATTGATATAGAAAAAATTTATTCTATTTCCATTTATAGTCCAAATACATTTTTTTGCATATATTAGACTCAAATATAAATAAATGAATGACAAAATGTTTACTTCTAAATTCAATAATTATAAAATTAAATATTCAATTATACTAAAAAGTAGAGCTGTCAAAACGGGCCAGCGGGGCGGGGCGGGCCTAAACCCGCAAAAGCCCGCCTTTTGGCGGTGCGGGGTGAGGCGGGCTGAAAATATGGCGGGCCGCAAAAACTCCAACTCAACCCATTTAATGGCGGGCTGCGGGCTTTAGCGGGCCATCCCAATTTTTTTCTTTTTTCTTTTGAAAAATATTATGAACTAATACTACAACTATATTTATTAAATAAAATAGTGACATAATAAATGTATAACTAAAATCTTGTTGCGAGAATCACAAATCTCATAAAGTAAAGTTTGTCAAATATAATACAAATCTCATAAAATAAAGTTCACAAAATAAATCAATAATGTTAAGACATAAACTTAGCACAAACATAGAGTCTCTCAAAATTTATCAGTCATTTCATCATAAAAATCATTTTGCAGCGACAGTTAACTATGAAAGAGAGCCGGAGGACTACGTGAAGGGACACTACTAATTAACTACGACAACGTCGATTTGAAACTTAACTACATTTTTTTTTGTGAGGGGAGCACAATAATTTGTTATTTTGTTTGGAAGGAATTAAGAAAATAAATAATAAAAATTTT
Organism: Prunella vulgaris; assembly: GCA_026898435.1. Classification (NCBI taxonomy): domain Eukaryota; kingdom Viridiplantae; phylum Streptophyta; class Magnoliopsida; order Lamiales; family Lamiaceae; genus Prunella; species Prunella vulgaris. The sequence goes on from JAPKLY010000002.1 coordinate 3,156,869, forward strand.
AAATTTTGAAAATTAATAAATATCATATAATATGTATATATATTAATGTGTATATATATAGGCACCGGCGGGCTGGCCCGCCCCAACCTGCGGCCCCTACCCCGTCAAACCCGCGACCCAAATGGGCCAGCCCATCTAGGCCCACCTCTATACGGGCTTAGAAATACTTGGCCCAACCCTCTTTTTATTATGGCGGAGCGGGCTGGCCCAACGGGTCCAACCCATTTTGATGGGTCTACTAAAAAGTGACTAACATGAGTTTACGATACAATTGACGGTCAAATGAAAAAACTTAGGGTGAGTGAAAATATAAATTCAATATAAATGAAATGACATATGACAAATTAGTAGCGGATTAAATTGTACTTATAATTTGTACTATATGTTATAATTTTTTACTTGTAACAAAACAAAAAAAGTTTGTGATTATTCATATTATCTAGGTTGTTTACTGTTAAATAAAAAAAAAATCAAATTCCCAAATTAAAGCAGCCAATGTTTACCCCTACCAGTTATAATATTGTTATCATCATAAACCGAATTTGCAGAATGTAATTTGATTTATTTTTACAAATTATTATTTAATGTTAAAACAATAAATGAATTTCTCCATATTCTATTATTTTATTAACTCATTAATTTTCCAGTATATATTAAAGACTTAATGAACTAAAAAAGAATTCAAATGTTAAAAGGCAGAAATAGCTTTAGTTACTAAAATAGAGCAATAAACAGTAAACAAGAAAATCATTTATCAAACAATAAACAAGAAAATCTTTTACTCATATTCATACATGGTAGTGACCTTGCCTTTACTCATATTCACTAGAACTCATAATCAGCTTACACTAGAGATGCTTGATTAACAGTAAGCGTTACCTAACCACCGGGCTCCGATTTATATTTAATCAGTTGGATTAGCTTACCTGGCCACCACACTCCAGTTTATATTTAATAAGTTGGATTAGCTTACCTGACCACCAGGCTCCTCACTCGAGTGAGTGACCTGAGCTCGATTCTTTTTGGAAACGAATTAAGAGAGATATAAAATTGGCTTGGAAATAATTTTTGGAGTATTTGAAAACTAGGTGAACTAAGTTCTAACTACTAACATTTACCGACAAAAAAAAAAAAAACAAAGGTTTATATTTATTACACTAAAAAAATCTGGCAACTATTTTAAGCCAATAATAAGTTAAATGCAGGTGGAGCCAACCGGCCATATAACATCATCTTAGTTGAGCTCATTATTGCAAATTCAAAGCTAAACCTTAAGCTCAAACTTGTGCACAATTCTTTTTTTCTCATAAAGATGTTAGAGTGACAAAAATGAAAAAGCTATATAAATTCACAATTAATTCAAGATCCAACTAGCCCCTTCTGGCGAGCATAAGAAATTATTAGTATGAAGACGATGGCACAAAGGATTCCAGTGAAGATGACCACCTGGAATAAATAAAGAGGCAGTCTAAGTTTACTAAGAATGAATTCAATAGTAAGTAATTGGATATTCAGTGATTACCCATTTGAACATGTATCCATGATTGTTGTTCCATGTGTATGGAATGTTCATACCGAAGATCCCAGCTATCAAAGAATAAATAGATAGACACACAGTTCCAGCGCTAAGAAAGAGCTCTAACTGCACTCGAAACCCATAAAATCTTTATCAAAAAATTAACTGAGGCAATAACAGAAGATGATCAGTTTGTTTAAATCTGGTATGAAGTACCTGAATGAGCTGATTTCGGTGATTGTCGAGCTGGATATTGATGTAGTCTTCTGTGTTGTCGATGTATTCACGAAGCTGCAAAACAGGATCGGGAAGAAACTGATCAAAACAATGTAGCTGATGATGTTAGTAGTACAATGTTCACTGATTTATTTGAAGAAGAATTCATCGTTCTACTTATTGTTATACATTTACAAGGTGATGTTTTCAAAGAATAAAGGTAGCACTCTACATACCGTGGTTAATTTGTTGAACGTGCCATCAATTTGCATAAAGTAAGCCTGCATGCAATCACAAATTCTATCATTTATTAAATATAAAAGATTTTTTTTTTTTAATTCGGTAAGTTAACCCCTAGTCCAATTTCAGGAATATCGACCTTCATGAATTGAAAATAGTCATGTAACTCTCAATTTTTTGACATTTTATACCGGAAACTGGTTGTAGAAGGTAAAACATCCGATGGACCTATCAGACCCTACCACGTGTACAAACTAGAAGTTGTCCGTCAACATCAACCAAATGTTTCACATTTTATAGTCGATCACGGGACTAAAATGTTGAAGAATTGAGAGTTGCCAAAAATACAATTTTCCCTAAAAAAAATTTGTCACCTTCGAAAAATAGAAGCTATATGATCCGACCAAGTACCTCAAGGAGCATTTCAAGTTCCTCGACATCATTCTCATCCCCACGGACTGTGGCGATGCTTGCCCGACTGGCTTTAGATATCTTGGAGCAGATTGTAGGCGACGCAATGAACCAACTAGCGGCGCCTGAGCCACTCACAGGTGATGCCCCAGCCAACTTCCGAGACAAGTAAAGGTCTGCCATATCATCGTCATCATCCAAAAGCTGCTCAAGCTCATCTCTCACCTGCACAATGCCAAAATAACAAGTCTATGATTAATATGAAATAATCTCTTCAAGTGATTTCAAGATAATGGACATGCTAAAGAGACTGTTGCAAAGATCAAAATAAGTTTGAATACATTACATCAGTATCTGAAAAGAATTGACTTCGTGATGCTTATATATTGAGACAAGGATGGGGATAAAGCAATACATGCTGTCCAGTCAATCATGTAAACTCATAGACGCACACGCAAAAAGAGCATGTATATTTGATTGTACATGGAAACAAACAATATTTAGATTAAAAGAATTGACAAACCGGAAGTGCTCTTTCTAGGATGAAGGAGAATAAGCAAGATACTGCAAACATTCAGAAATCAGCTTAAACCATATCCCGTCCCAACTCCCAACAACAGTATACAACCACGCTTATTACATACTGATAGAGCTTGTTTTTATTATAAAATACTCCAAGACTAAAAAGATGAAATAAGAGACTTAGATCTAGTGTAAAGAATTTAGCAGACAAGGAGACATCTGTACTTTGACCTAGTAACTTCTAATTAAGGAGTACACATGACACATTGCAATATCAAACAGCCAAACTAAAGCACGATAAACGTATCAAATATCAACAATTGTTCCAAAACGAAGCACACACAAGCAAAAGTAGCTTATATCTTTCTTGAAGACAACAATCGAAAGAGCAATGAACTCTATACGTGTTCACAATTCTTTCAAGCTCAACAATAAGGTGGAGGTTCTACCTTTTGTACACGAGCAGTCAATCTGGTCATTTGACTCTTTAACTTCCGCACACGATCTAAATTACGGCTGCTAATCTGCAACCAAGTTGCATAAAGCAAAATCAGAAAAACAAAGGTAATTCATCAGAATCATAGAGAAGAGAAATAAATACCAAAAGAAATTTATATGAGCTGACGTAAGCTTACGAAGCAATAACATTCATTTCCAAAGAATAAGGAAAATTCTGGTCCTCTATGTCAATATGTTCAAGCTAAAGTCAGATGCAGCAATTAAATGAAGACAGTATGGAAGAAGATTAGCCTGTTATAATCTCAACATAAGGAGCACATGAACAAGCTCACAATGAACACAGCAGATCAACAGCGTAAACAAGAAATAAAGTCACGAACCACCCATATGCTATAATTCTAACCCACTTTTAATTGAAATAAAATATCCATAAAACACCAAGAGAAAAGCACCTTTGAAGTGAGCATATCTAGAGCTGGGTAAACTGCAGTCTCCAATTCTATGGTGCGGGCAGACAGGTAACTACAAATAGCTTCCAAAGCTACCTCAAGTGCTCGGAATTCAAACGGAGAATCTGCAATTAGCATTGTAGCTTATTATGATATACAGGATAAAATTTGGAAGAAATCATGAAACTGCATATTTTCAAAAGCTAGAGAGGGGCAAGAGATATCCAGCCAGAATGAATAGAGTGAATACTATACTTTCCAGCTAAACAGAATAAATAAATTTAGCAAGTACCATCTTCTTCACCCGTGTCAACATCATTCTGAAGAGACATCTCCTTGCCATCTCCATTAACTTCCCGATTTCCATTAACTGGTCCCAGACGCCTTCGGAGGTCCTCCACTACAGGCACAACGTTATCGTCATGTGGATCACGAAGCAACACCTGGATAATCATTATAAATATGAATCCAGTTGTAGAATTTTGAAGTCCTTTAATACTCTTCCAATCTAATTAAATCATAGTTTCCAGACTAGCTATTTTAGGTGATTATTTCATGATAAGCAAGCCAAAGCACCAGCTTTTGTTGAACCATCCAAGATAACACCAACAAAGGTCATAGGAAATTGAGAATCTGAGAGAATAAGGAGCACTTCCTATCATGGTCATACACCTTCGAAATAATTTCATATGAAAATATATGTTTTGATGATCAAGGTTGTGATCTCATCAAAATTAATCATGCAACTTCCAACTCACTTACATGGTATTTCCAATGCTTAAACATAGTTATATAAATCAAACTTAAACTCATTCCTCAATCTCAAAGAAAAACTCAGAGAAGCAAAGCTATACTGACTCTGCACTTACTTCTCATCTACTTATTGATAAAAAATCAGCAAAACAAGATTGAGGTGATTTAGAGATTATTTCAAATTTAGAAGACTTGGTAATGTTATACACTTTCCACAGTTAACATTTTGATGAATATGAATAGAAAAAATATGCAAAAAAAAATTATTACTTGCAAATGACATATTCAAAGAAACTCACCTCTTCAGAGGTAATAATAGCCTTGATATGCTGCATAAACAAACAAGGAGAAAATGAATAAGCTCACTAGTGAAGACATTTATAAGAAAGCATTAGTCCATTTTCATTAATATGGACCATATAACAGATTCCTATGAAATCCTTATCAAAACTTCAAGCTTTAATTTCATATAAATAGAAAATATAGAACTTTTGACTTTATATCCAAAAGTCAACGGTTCAGATAAAATAAAAGAGCAATTTCGGCATCAATAAAAGGGCATTGAATTCTAATCCGTTCTTTCATCATTTAATCACCAATTTTTTTTAATAAAAGTTGAATACTGAGGAAGTAAACCATACGAACTTCAAAAGTTTCCTGATAAATTATCAACGAAAGGAAATAAGATAAATAAGAAACCAAATACAAAAGAAGGTTTCAATAAATAAAATTCCAACTAAGTTTCCCCTTTATTATCCTCTAAATCAGAAAAGGTCAACTTGGTTGACAATATAACCTAAAAAAAAAAGGGAAAAACAAAAAGGAAATTCAAACAGCATTGAATTTACCATCCGGAGAACAATTCCTTCATAACCACTGAGATAAATTCAGAACATAAATTACTATATACATTCTGATTGAAAACATAAGAACTTTCACAAGCTCAAATCCTCACCTCTAAATTGAGAACAATGGCTTTTTCACGGCCGAGTATGGTAGAGGGGTACGATAAAAGGGGGTCTAGTATCCGAAGATCACGAGCGTGTATCTGCACGCGATGCATGATCGCGTATTTATCGACATCGAGTACTACTTCTTTACCCGAACTTTCCATCAAAATCCAGCTCCGCGACCCGCCGCCCTTTTTCATCAACCCGCCGACGGCATTCGGAGGATCCGCCGGAACCACGTATCCTCCTTCGCGACCCGTCATCCTCAATTACATCAGAGACAGGAGTAAATTTTCAAAAATTTCTGCAACCTTCAGCAATTCGTATGCATGTATGTGAGTGTAATCATCGGCGTGCTTAAAATCTGTGTGTTTTGGGGAGGAAGAAGAAAGAGGAGGCTGGAGGTTTCCCTAATATATGATGTATCGAATCAATTATTTTGATTTGATTTTGGGGTTTTATTGATTCTTTTTCAACGACCGCAATTTGTTTCGGGAGAGAGAGAGAGATAAAAAGGAAAATCTATTAAGAGACCGTTTTGCGTTTAATGGGAAATAATTCCTTTTCTTTTTCATAATTTTTTTCTTAAGCTATATTTTTAGTTAAAGAAATTTTTTGTATTTATACTTAAAAATATGAATTAATTATTTTTATAAAAAATAATAATAGTATAATTGATTTATACAGTTTAGTATAATTAATATACATTTTTTTAGTTTAATTAGTCTCAACTATTGACTAAAGCGCTTGGTATGAAAATTCAGAACAAATGACGTACACAATATTGTTTTTTCTTCTAAATAAGTAATTATCACCCTCATTTAATTACCTTCATCTTATCTTATAATCATCTCTCTTCATCAATCTCCTATATCACAACCAACAATATTTTTTTTGTCAATTTTTTTCAAAATTATAGCAACATTAATGATGTAACCACCATGAACACACATTCTCATTTAATATATGCAAGGGTAAGGAAGAAAAATGAAAATTTATTTCCATTATTATTGAAGAATTTGAAACAACCGCCCCTTAAGTTTACTGTGCATTAAGTATATAAAAAATGTATTTACTCTTTATTCTTTTACGGTATGAAAAAAATTATATTTAGAAATATAATCCTTAATTTTAAGATATTAATTTTCATTTGATTTATTTAATTTTTTTTATATATTTGATTATATATAATAAGAATTAAATTTAAAGTTAATAAAATAAGTCAAATAAAAAAAATTATCTAATAGAGGGAGTAATAATTTAAAATGAAAGTAATTCATAATGTTTAAATATATATTTTATATATAATTTATAAAGTAAATATACACTTAAAATATATTTTATAACAAAAAAATTCTGATTTATCATGCTTATAGAATTAAAATTAGGATCAAAATATTATAAAAATTATATAAGATTTTGTTTGCCATATTTGGAGAAATAAAAAAATATTTAAGACTTACATTATTTATATTTAAAGATAATCAAGAACAATTTGAGATATAAGATTTTATTTATTATATAAATATTTTAAAAAAAATCAAGCACATAATATAATGTATAGATTTAAATTTTATATATGTATAGATTTATATATGTATATATTTAAATTTTCAATTTAAATTATTATTTGATGTATATATATATATCAAAATTTAGAATTTTAATTTCTCTATAAATAAACACCTGATTATATTAAAGTAATTTTAAACACAATTATTTACTTTCTTTCATCTTCTAATATTTTATGTATTTTAACGCTTATGGTATTTAATTTTGTTATTGAAATTGCTGTAATTTTAAGTATATTTTAATTTTTTTATATGAATATATAATTTTAATATAACAAAACATATATATATAATATCTAATTAATAAAAGATAAAAATATAATTTATTTAATGAGAGTTGGGTTGTGAAGGGTTTGTTAATGAAGTAGAAATAAGATATATTGAAGGTTATGTATGTGAATGGGAGAGAATGTATTTTTTGTTAGAAGAATGGGTTGTGGTGATTGGTAGTCAACATTAGGGGTTATTGATTTTGTAAGTAAAATACATATAATGTTATTTAGTAGGGTGAAATAGAAAAGTTACATAATATTAGTCCTAAAAATTAATCTCACTTGGTAGGGTGTAATATGTAGATATATAAGAACAAAAATTACTATTCAAGTCAAACAAAAATTGTAAGGTGGAAAGGTGGGATAATTTATTACATTGTGAACAATGAAAAATGTGTAATATAATTTCTTCTTTTACAGGGCCGACCATATAAAAACCGGGTCAAGATAAAATTTGCACCCCGTATCAAGCAAGATAAGTCGGTACAAAAATTCATATTATATCTCTTATACTCACTGTCAAGCACCTCCTAAGGGTGTCTTTGATTTAATAGATAAAAATAATCTATCCCGCCAAAACATGCATGTTTTAGCGGGATATATTAAACTATACACACCCTAAAACTATCATCATCCATAATCCAACTCAACCCAACTTAAAATAAAACATTAATTTATCCCCACTCCACAATCCACATATACAATCTATAAGGGTACGTTTGTTTTGAGATTGAGGGGGTCGTGGGAAGTCATGATTTTGAAATCTTGAGATGTGAAAACCTTGATGAATAGTAAAAGTGTGTGTTTGTTTTGGGATTTTAGTAGGGTAGGATGTTACTTTATGTCAAATCAAAGTGTGATAATGATTGATATTATAGGTATAATAATAGGTATAATAGATTTTTTATGAGTGTTGTGTTGGAAAGAGTAATAATAGGTTTAATAGGTATTTTTAGGTGTGGATTGAGTTTGGGATGTGAAATCCGGATGTTACATCCCAAACTCGTGTAGAGACGTGATCGCAAAGTCCTACGTCTATCCGTGCTAGTCCCAAAACAAAAAAAATTATTCCCATTGCATAAATCCAGAAAATAGTTCTTTTTTTAACTTACTTTGATTAATATCATATTCATTCCTTTTATAATTTAATTTATCAATTATATTAATTATCTAATTTTTAAATAAATATAAATAATTAAATATTTTAATTACTTATTTTTAATATTTTATTATATTTAAAAAATCTAAACAATAAAATAAAAAAAGAAAACTAAAGTCCAAGAGAATAAATAAAAAAGAAAGAAAATTAAAGCCCAAAACAATAATTAAAAAAACAAAAGCCAAGAAGGCCGCGACTATATATGCAAAAAAAAAAAAAATGCTGCTCGCTCCCCAACTCTATTCCTCTCTTTTCTAGGGTAGAGCTCCCTGTACCTTTTTCTTTTTTGTAGGCCATCCCAATGCAAAAAATTCTACTTATGAGGTCTTTCTCTTTCTGTCATGTCAACAAAACCTGGGCCTAACTCAATCCAACTTTAATTTTTTTATACTCATATCTACATTCCAACAAAATCTAAAACAAAAATTATTACTCCCTCCGTACACAATAAATAATTCATGTTATTTTAAATAGTTGTTCACAATAAATAGTCAATTAATCTAAAATGAAAAAATTATAATCATTGTTTTCATTTTTTATACACATATACTCACTTTTACACATCACATCAAATATTTTTTTAATAGTTAAATATTTTGTTATACTAATACACTCACTTTTACACATCAACATCAATTTTTTCTTTATAACCGCTAATGTAGACCAATTTTTGTGGACGGATGGAGTATTTTATTGTTTTATTATTTATTAATTATCTATAATTTTAAATCAATATTTAGTAAACCTAAAATGTGTAAAAAAATAAACTAATCTACCATTTATTTAGAAAAATTATTTATCATAGATTTAAAATAAGATACAATATCAAGAGTTGAAAAAAATGAATAAAATAACTCAAGCTACAAATAGTTGCATAAAATAAAAAAAAATTACAAATATAGAAAATGCAAATCATATAGAGTAGGTTTTGTGTGATCATGAACCATTTTTTAATAAGCTAAAAAAATAAACCTATGAAAATAAATCTTGTATTATAAAATGGTTCATATTATGAAAATGGTCTGTACCATACTTTACCTAATTTCTAACCAGCTCTAACACTTTCCCATATATGTTCAATTTAGCCGGTTTTTTTTATCATGTTGTGAGCTTGGATAATCATTTGATTTAAAAAAGTTGAATAATTTTGAGAATTTAAAAAATAATCAGGATGATCTGGATCCATGATAGAAGTTATGAGATAAAATAATAAATAACATGCACAACAAGTACACATTCAACCATCATTAACCAAGTTCTTATCAATTTTGATTTTTTTTTTTAATCTAAACAATTTTTCATGCGTGCCTCAATCATATCAAGCTGAAATATGAAACAAAACACTATGTCAAGGGTTAATTTGAGTTGGAATATAAAGATTGTGTGATACACACAACTTAACGAATGAATATAGACTTAAATACTCAAACAATAACGATAAAATTTTATAATATAGCTTATAAGATGAAAAGAAATAAGTTGAAATATTTTAATTTGTTTTTATCACCTCCACAACCTAGCAACCTGCCCATTTTTCTGGATCTGTCATTCCTCCGGCATCTCTATTTTAACATAAAAAAAATAAAATTAATTTTATAATAAAATTAAAATTTTAAAACATTATGATAAATTATCAAAGAACTTATAAGTTGTATTAATCAAACACTTTAACAATTTTTTCAGCTACTTGAATTTAAAATAATTTTTAAAAAAATATTATAAGAACTTATAAGTTATATTAATCAAACACTTTAATAATTTAACATCTACTTAAATATAACATTTCATAAATTTTTTTAAAAATTAATTTATAAAATTTTAAAGTTTATAAAATATTTTAAAATAAGTTTAGCAATGTATGATGTATCTAAGTTAATAGTTATGGATCAATTGTCAATTAGAAGACCATTATAATTATATAAAGTGAAAAATATTCAATTATTTTTTTCTTGTCTCACAAATTTTATAAACATTTATTTCCTAAATAAAAAGCAATTGTTGATAGTTAAAGCCAATACATTATACACGTATATCTAGTTGAAAGTTAATTAATTGGAAAAATAGTATTACCTCTATCCCAACTCTTTATTTCTATTTTTATTATATCTTTCTCATAAAAAATAATAAAGGAGGAAGAATGTTTCGTACAGAGGAAATATTTCTGAGTTCAATTATATTAGTGTATAAGTTTTAAGAAAATAAATATATTGTATAAAAATAAAATTTATTGTAAATTAATTGATAATTTATTTTTTAAAGAAAAATAAAAACTAATTTTGTTGAATGAACTAAACTAAAAAGTAGATATAAGGAAAAAAGGATAAGATACTATAAACTTTGAAGCATAGTGATAGGGAACTTAGTTGCGAAAAGCGTGCATTGGATTATCCCTTTTATAACTCGACTTAACCTAGCTCAAAAGTCAAAATAAAATATTAATTTCTCTCTTCTAGGGTATGTTTGGTTCGTAAGATAAAAGTATCTATCCGTAAAAAACATGCATAATTTTGACGGATAGATACTTTTATCTTACGAACCAAATGAGCCCTATATATACAATTTATAATTCAACCCAACTTAATTTTTTTATACTCACATCCACAACTCAACACAATTTAAAATAATAATAATTTTATTATTAATCAATTATATATAATTTTAGATTAATGTTTAGTATATATAAAATGTGTGAAATAATATATAAATTAATTATTATATACTAATAAAAATAATTTATCATAAATTTAAAATAAAACACAATAACAAAAGTTATTTTTCAAGTCATATATGATAAACTAATTGAGTATGTTTTTTTTTTTGTTATCTCATTTAAAATGTGTAAAAAAAACACTAATTTACCAAAAAAAATAAAAAATTATCATACAATTAATATAAGATACAAATAGAGGATATAGACTGTATTTCAAAATATGTCAATTTGTAGAAAATTAAAAAATATAAATTTATTATATTTTTTAAAATACATATAATACACAATATTTACAAAATGCATTCAATTCATATAAAATTTAATTAACCAATCACATAATAACATATATCATCGTATGAATTGATAACCTAGAGTGGAAGTTTGGTTCGGGGTGCTCCTCGTTATGGCCGATTGATTGAAACAATTTTATTTTAGGGAAAATTACAAAATAGTTCTTAAAATTGACAAAATTTACAAATTGATTCTGTGCATAAAAAATTTACACTTCTATATAAAATATTGTGAATCAATTTATAAATATGATCACTTTTTTGAACCAATATACAAGTTATCCTTTATTTTATTTTTAAATTAAGCTACCGGTTGCAATTTGACGGGGATGAGGGTAGTCTTAATGTTGATGCATGTTGTCATATAACCACGTGGATGGAATTGTATCTTTCTCTAATAAATTAATTTTTTTATAGAGCTATTTAAAATATTTAAAAATAAATAAATTTAAAATTTTATAAAATTTAAATAATATTGTATAAATTTGTTTAATTTTAGAATTCTTTAATTTAAACAAGAATTAAAATTAAATATTTGAAATCCATCATTTTTAAATATTTTATCCAAATGAATGGGCTTGATTTAAAATATCAATTTAAAATTCATAGCTTAAACACAACTAGAGTATTTAAACATTGAATAACTATAATATAGTATGACTTTTAATATTTTTATGATTTAATATTGTTTACTTTTTTAATTTTAAAATTCACTACCTTATAATTTTTAATATTTAACCACAAATTTCAATTTATTAGTGATTCTCAGAATAATGCCCTTGGTGTAATTAACCCTAAATATGTTGTACTCTCTTTCTCTATGGAAATTATATTTCCTTCGTCCATAAATTTATTTTTCCTTAATGAAGTAGCAAACGCGCGAAGTGAAGACAAGAATTTACAGTTGGATCACAATCAAAGAAAAGAGCTTTCAAGATATTCTCATCAATAGTGGTTTCTCAAATCCTAGAGTAGTGCTTGGTATTAATAAGTTTTATTTCTTTTAGAAGAACTATTGCTGTGAAGCAAAGAAGAGTGTGATACAGCTACCTCTCATACCTATGTAATTTAACATTCTTTAAAGTGAGTTTTATTGATAAAAAAATTTCTTAGAATAGTGACACAATATTTAATAAAAATTAGTATTATGTTGAAATGATAGATAAAATAATAAAAAAGTAAAAGTATTGTGAGGCCAAACTTTTATTTTTAATATAAACGGTTTCCAAATAAAGAATGGAAAAACAAGTGAATAATAATTGTTGATGGGCGAGCCACTCGAGGTAATTCGAAGAATCAAGAGGTCGCCTCTGTAGTGCTGGAGCTCGCCCAGGGCTCACCCCATACCATCATGGAGGTCTCGTCTGAGTTCATCATCACGCAACACTCACAGACCACGCAAGGCAATAGAGCTCGCCCCAGAGATCGCCCGAATCGTCTAAGAGCTCGCCCATGAGCTCGCCCTTAGTCTAGGATCCCGGTGG
>JAPKLY010000002.1:3244841-3302096 GCA_026898435.1 Prunella vulgaris
ATATATATATATATATATATATATATACATAAATAAAGTAGAAACAATACTCATTTAATTAGAAGCATTTAAAAAAAAAACGTGACTCAATTTGGAGTTATATACAATTAATTGCATAAAAATGAACAATAACGATAAGTGCCCGAGTGGTCATGCCACCTCTGAGACACCTAGAGGTCGCGTGTTCGACCCCTCACAAGCGCGAATTTGGGTGATTTAATCTGAGCCATCTATTGCTCAAATAAAAAATGTGGTGCATATGCTAATATGTTGGGGGCTTGGCCAAGTGGTTCGAGCTCTGCTGAGCCATGCTGGAGGCCTGGGTTCGAACCACACTGGCCCCAAAATTTAGCGACTGATTAAACGGTCGCTAAATAAAAAATAATTTTTTTTTTAAAAATATATTCATTAATTACCGACAGCCTGATCGGTCGGTAATTTATATAGTTACTGACAGATATAACGGTCGTTAAATAAAAAAAAATTGTAAAATATAATTATATATTTACCGACCATTTTTTCGGTCGGCAATATCCCAAAACGGGTCAAAACCCGGTTCTTTTAGCGACTAATTGCCGACCATTTCGACGGTCGCTAACTTAGCGACCGATTTGAAATTCGGTCGCTAAATGTTAGCGACCACAGTTTTACCGGCCACCGTTTTCGGTCGGTAAATCGCGGATTTTTTTGTAGTGGATTGGAAATTGAGGCGACGATCTGATCTGTGTGTGGATTTCCAATTTCAGGCAGTGGTTAGGCAAAGCTTCGAATCGGTGTCGGAGCTTGTGGGACATGTGAGAAGATTCTGGCGTGAGGCTTCGAATTCGGCGGTGACCTATGATTCCTAACCTTCCGTATTCAATTCCCTCATTTGATCGGGAATTGAATAAATGACTACAGCTCAATTGAACGGCGTTTCCGCCATGAGAAACTGAATGTTAAATAAATTGATTAATTATCTCAGACTTTTATGCTCACTATTCTAAATCTCCATCGTCAAACGGTAATTATTTAATTAATTAGTTTCTTCTTAATTATATTTAAATTAATTAATAGCATTATATATATATGATGATCATGTATTAATTGGGCATGCAGGCTCCTCCTCCTATTTCAGATGAATTTAATTTGGGATACCCTTGGTTCCATTTGTGATCTTAATTGATCCTTAATTTGCATGGATCGATAAATTCATCTACGCTTTTGTTTTGATCACCAATATTGAGTACAGATATAAAAATAATTAATTATGTATGATTTGGAGCTTATAAAGAAAGATATAGTATAAAGTTATGTTGGGTATGGTTTTCCATTATATAAATTGGTTGGGAGTGGTTTTCCATTATAATCATGAGTCATATATTAAAAAATATTTTAAAAAGTAAAGATGCTGAGTTTGAGGAAGAGATTTTCAAAGTGGAAAAGCGCACGAGTTAGGGTTTTTGTGAGTTGATGAGGCCATATAGATTACATGGGTCTATCGCAAACAGAAACTCTTCATTTTTTTTTTTTTTGGAATATTTGCCCACCAACGTACCTGATTTGAAATTAGTTGGGTTTCTTTAATTATTAACTAGCCGCAATTTAACAAATTAATATTTTTTTTAAGAGTAAGTTTCCTGTGTACTAGTTACATAATTCATTTTTAAAAAGTTAAACAGTTTATAACTGAAAAGTTAAATAGTTTATTACTGAAAAGTGTATTTTTTATAGTTTAACTTTTCAGTTATAAATTGTTTAACTTATTAAAAATGAACTTGAGTTGCACCGTGTAACTGGTGCATACAAGGCTAATCTTTTTTTTTAGAATACAATTTTATTATAATTAAGAATAAAAGAAGTGTTATTTCACTTCCTCTTTCTACTTGTAAAGTTGTTATTCACTTTATAACATTTTATAAAGTATTAGAGTAGGAAGGTTAGTTTAGAATAATTACTTTTGTATCCCCAATATAAATACTCCCTCATTAGATTAGGAAAAATATATTTTTCACCATTATTCTTCATCCAAATTGTAAACACAATGTTCTTATTGAATACAATTCAGTTTATTAATATGGTATCAGTGCGAGTTAAATAATATATTTGGATTGATGGATTAAGATAATTAGTAATGAAAGATAATTTTATCTTGAATATTTGGATTGTAAAATTAATAATAAAAAAAATTAAATATATAATTGATAAATATGTCCTTTATATGATAAGCAAAAATAAAATGAATTATGATTCTTCTATGCCCCAATTCTTTTTTCCTATTTAAAAAAATAATTTATACTCACAAAAATCAATTAATAAAATATACTTTTTATATTTTATTAATTAATTTTATATTTACATATTTTATTTTTTCTTAATTCATATGTTAATATCTGAAGAGACATTTAAAATCCATTTGACCCCGACCGAACTTATAAAATTTTGAATTTTTTTTTCTTATGATTATATAATTAAAGAATAACTATTTATTTTACGCACCCGGCCCACCACAATCAGGGTTGAGTCTTGGATTGACATCACATGTACACACAAAAGTAAAAATGACACGATCCCCAATAAATTGTAACATGATCCCCATCACATGTAATTGCACACACATTCCATGGCCTGTCGCCAACTTTACTTTCTTCTTTAGCCGCCGCTGATCTCTGAAACCATGTTTCTGCAACGCATTTTAATTTAAGTATGTCTCCCAAAGAATTTAGGTCAAATTTTGACCCATATACTCTTTTGATTTTTATTTTTAATATTTAATACAGCTCATAAGTTGTATATGATATCGGTTCATGATTAGTCAGTTATAATTGCATGGGGAACACAAAAATACCCTACTTTTGCTACACAAAATTAATCTTTTTGGGCCATTTTTTTCTAAATTGATTTTTTTTTTTTACGATCTTAGTCTTAGTGTACCGTGCAACTGTAATATGTTTTTAGATAATTATTCCATTTATTATTAAAAAATTACACGTATTATTACTAAAGAATGTATTTTTAAAAATACACTTTTCAATAATAACATGTATGATTTTTCAATAATATTTTGTGTAATTTTTTTAAAATAAAATTAATATTTAAAATTATAATTGCAATAAAAATACAAAATAGGAAAACAAAATTCAAATGCGGATATCTCTGATGCACCTAGTGAATCACTCAACAGTTGAGTTGCTCATACCGAAAAATATAGACGGATTATACTGAAAAGTGGGAGTTGATTAATTTACTATATAGAAATTTTAGGGATAAAAAGAAAAATACCCATTTTAATAAAACAAAAAAAAAATTTATCCACCTTCTTTAATAAAAAAGTTTTCTACCCATTTTCATATAAAAATACATACATACCCTTATTAAAGATATCGAATGTGTATATAATAAATACCTATAATAATTAATACTTAATTAACATTATATCAATATTATTTTTTTATTAAAATATAATCACTATTTATTATCTATTTATTATTACTTAAAATTCAGTATTTACAATTTTAATTATATTTGTTTATTTATAGTAAAACTTTCAATAATTTATGGTATTTAATTAATAATTATAATCATTATTATTTAATTTCAATAGTATTAATATTAATAAAATTAATTTAGTAATAATTGAATTTAGTGAGATTTTATAAGTTAATGTTGATTTAATAAAGTTTAGATTTTAAGAGTATTGAGGACATTTTAGGCAAAAAGTATTAAGTGGGTAGAAAACTTTTCATTTAAATGCAGTGGGTAATTTTTTATTTATTTATTAAAATGAGTATTTTAGCCATTTTTCACGAAATTTTATTATTGTTATAATTTTCAATGTAATTAACTTATATTTTTCAATATAATGAAACCACACTTTTTAACATAAATACTCTCAATTGTTGAGTGAATGCATTTTACATTAAATGCATAAAAATTTACTCACTTTTAACTCTCCCTCCCAAAGATTAGGGCCAATAGAAATCTGCGTCTTTCCTGAGATACCCGAAGCAGGGCCGTTCATTAGGGGGTGTGTCCAGTGACATATCACAGGCCCCCCAAATTTTAGGGGCCCATTTTTTTCTTCTTCTTCTTAATTTATCTAATATCTGATTTAAGAAAAACCTTTCATCTTCTCGGATTCTGAGCATAATAATCTTGTATTTTTCTTCTCAGTTTAAAGCTAATAAATTTTTCCTCAAAAAAATCACCAAATTTATGGTGTCTAACGGCCAAAATTGTTTTAATTTATGTTGGTTGAGCGATGGTTAATGATAATCATTAATCCATAATCGGAAATCCATATATGTATGTATGTTTGAAGCTTGAGGGTTGAAATTTCAACAAGGAATTGCAGATCGTCTCCGTCCAATTTAGATTAATTATTCTGAACGCTTAAAGTAGTCAAACACTTCCAGGTTTATTCTATCCTTTTATTATTTAGTTTATGAGTTTTTGTTTTTTTTTTTTAAATTTCACCATGCCTCCTATAATTAGAAAACATGAATCTGGGTGTGAAAAACGGAAGTAAAAAAGAGGCCTGAAGAGCTAACTCAATCTCAAAGAGGAGCTCTTGACAAGTTTTTTTTAAAAGAATCACATAATTCTAATAAAAATACAAATATTGATGATGTTAATGTCAATGATTCTGTTAGTTTGAATGATGATTGTGTTGATTTGAATGATGATGTTGATAATAAGCATGTTGATTTAAATGAAAATATTTCTTTTGACAGTGTTAACATGCTTATTTTAATATGATGATGCCATTGCTTAAAGCAACCAATTATAACTCTTCTCTCACATCCACTTAACTGCCATATCATTATTCTAATATAAATAATTCAATCTCATTAACTTCCACAACCATGAAAAGTTTATCTCATTTTTTGAGGGATCTATCATTTAGTTAATCACATTTTTATTTTTTAATATTATATTAATTCCTCTACCCATGAATTTTTTTTATTGTGTGTCATACTAAATATATATAATAAAATTAGTATCATATTATAAATGACTCAGAATTTATTGTGTATCATACTTATTATGTCTTTGATGTTGGTGTCTAGACACTAGAAACACTATTATAAGAAAAGTTGAAAAGATTTACCTTTGATCCTATTGTATTAAGTCTGTTTGCTTTTACTTGTTCGACACATCGTTCTGAAGCACCAATGGGGGATTCTCGATGTAATAATATGTGACACTCTTTCAAAACGCTTATGATTCCTGATCATTGCCGATTATAGGAACATCGCTTATAATGAGAAAGAATTTACCAACTCTGTCGTCCACATGTTAGATTGATCTCATTTTTCTAAGTCACGGGGCTGAAGGTTGAGTTAGTTGTGTCTTTGAAATGAAAATTGAAGTTACTGGTTCTTTCCCATTCCGATATCTTGACAATATCCTGGTTGCTCGTGCAGTAGAGAATATTTGAGGTGGAGAGTGTCCAACATATTGTTTCAATGAGTGTTGCCAATATTTGGATATCAGAGAGGGAAAATTGATGGAAAAGAGTTGCTCGAGTTGTCAATGAAATTTACTATATTAAATATATATTATTTACTAAATTCTCCATTCCATATTGATCTTCAAAGTCCAAATAATCAAACTCCAGAATTCTTTACTACTTAAATAATTAATTTTTAGGACAGCGTGCAGTAATTTAAGCATCAACATGCAATTAAAGTTTCAAATGAGATCACAAAAAATGTCAAAGAAAAGAACCAGATAATATACTAAAAGAGATCTTAATTATGAATCATTAAAATCACACTCACTCACTTTATGACTTCATATATCTAATCTACTAAAATGTATCTGGCTTTTCTCACTATATATATAATTTGCTAATATGCTACTTTAGTAGAAAGCTAGCACACAACGATTCCAATAATAATTAATTCAAAGCGTCCAAAAAGAACTTTGAACAGTGTTGGTGGAAATTAATGGACCAGATGAGATGTATAGAAGACCTGCAATTTATATGAAAAAAATATTAGCTTTCAAAAATTATCAATTCTTTTCAAAATATCTAGGTATTAGATTAGTTTCACAACAAAACTTACATATTGTTTTATGAGTAGTTTCTTGTAAACACGTCATCGTTATGTGTAATCGCTATCGCTGTTATATAAATATAATAAGAAAAAATATAAATATTTTTTTTTTTTTAATAATAATAGTATATATAAATAGCAATAATAATAAATACAGTAATAATATATACACATAATAATAATAATTGACAAACCCAATCCATCATAACTTGAATTTATACAACTTTTTATTATTTATTTATTTAATACTTAATAAAGGTAGAGCTTTCAAATTAAAACGGCTGGCAACCACAATTGTTGGAAGAGGCGGCATGGTTCACTTTTTAATGTGCCAAATAAATTTCAACCCCACCCACCATAGTCATGGTTGAGTCGGACAGTTACGTTTTGTTTGTTTTTTTTTCGTTTTTTTTTTTTTAGAATCACTTGTGCATCAAGTGTACCATATAATTTAAATGTATTTTTAGAAAGTTATACTCCCTCCGCCCCTCAAGTTTATTCTCACTTTCCATTTTTGTCCGTCCCTTAAATTTATTTTCAATTATCTTTTAGAAAATATTATTTTATTATTACAATCACAAATTATCACTGTATTATCTAGTGAACCTCATTATTATTACGCAATATCTTTACTTTATTTACTTTCGTGTCTACCCAAATGAGAATAAATTCAAACATGTCATTTCGGAAGAAATATTGAAAGTGAACAAACTTACGAAAGTATGTGCTAATTCTAGAAAAGAATTTCAAAAAAGGTGTATAGTTTCATTTTTTTTTTGAGTTCATGTCGTTTTCTTGGAACATTAGAGTTATTTTTTTAAAATGCCAACCATTCATATCACATCATTATCCTTCAAAAGATATACTCCCTCGGTTTATGAGTGCATGAAAATTAATAAAATGTAGTATTATATTAAAATGATAGATAAAATAAGGGAAAATTAAGAGTATTGTGAGGTCCAAAATTTTATTGTGAGTGTGAGTTATTTTCAAATAAAAAAATAGAAAAAAATTTGTGAACAAATAAAAAATGAGAAAATGTGAAATAATTTAATGGATAGATGGAGTATTTTTATTCACCCACAATATATCTAGATTCATACGAGGACTAAACAAAATTTAATCAATGGGCTCTTGTTGACCTAAGAGAACTAAACAAATTTTATTCAACGTTTTCCCATGCCAAATTTGTCTCATGGAACTTTCTAAATAATAAACACCCCGCAAACCCAGTTGAGTAGACATATTTTTCTTCTCTTTCCAATTTTCTATGCATGCAAAAAAATTATATTTCATTAATTATTAATTAATTTATCAATAATTTTATTCTTACGCAGATCATATAACACAACATAACAGTAACACCTTCCGACATATTTTACTTTATACATAATTAAATTATTAATATTTTCTAAAATTTGTTTTAAATTTATACATAAAATTCTCCAAACTCATATAAATTAATACTCCCTCCGTCCCATAGCAATTTGTGTTGATATGGCGAACTAACACTATCGACATGGGGCAATTACGCAAGGCTTAGCAGGTCGCCAGGACCCACCCGGATCCTTGAAGATGCGGAGCTCGCCCACATGGAGGTAACCTACAAGCGGAGCTCGCCCAGAGCTCGCCTTTTACCCCAGGGAAGGTCTCGCCGAGCTCCATCATCGCATAACGTCCGTGGGCCACACAAGGCACCAGAGCTCGCCCTGGAGCTCGCCCAAACCACCTAGGCTCATCTCCGAGCTCGCCTCCGAGCTCGCCTATTAGTCGAATAGAACCCCGATGGTGTGCTCTTTTTCCCTCCGTCCGGTTTATCCACAAGGGTGGTTTACGGCGAGGTTTTTAATGAGGCCCATCTAGTCTAAGGCATAGTAGTAGGATGAGGCATGATAAAGGGAGCAGTGTGGGAGACCAAGACGAGGGCAAGGAACCCTCGTCAACACCGGAAGCCACATAGGCTCGTAAGGTGCCGTCTCACACTCGCACACCTATAAATAAGACCTCTCTTGTACTATTCACACAATTCTCACAATTCTGAAAATCAATACTACTACTCTTGCAATATTTCTCTCTCTAAACTCTCCACTCTCCCTCCTCATATTTTACATCCAAGAACACAAATTCTTGGATTATTGTTTGATAGGATTAACATGATATAAAGCCACATAAACAAACATCGATTAATAAATCCTATCAACAATTTGGCGCTAGAAGGAGGGTGCCGAACCTCCGAATCTGGAAAATTAAAAAAAAAAATCTCAAGAACAAAGAGTTAAGGTTTGGTTGAAGGTTTGAAGATTTGAAGGTGTTCTTGACAAAACTCAAGAACACTTGAAGATACACACACATCTTCATCCCTTGAACAAAGAATCCAGATTTCTGGACAAAAACCCGAATTTTTGGATTTCACAAAATCGGTCCGGAACAAGTTTTCAAACGCGCGCGTGCACACGAATAAACCGAACTTCGGACAATTCGTCACACGCGAGGCTAGACGAAAACTTGCACAGCTCCACCTAAGCTGGACGGTAACCATCCAGGCGACCTCCATCACCCCGGCGACCTCCCTCCACTTTGACGCCCTTCAGCGAGTTACCCCCTCCGAAACCCAAAAATGGCCAACACTCGAGCCGCCAAGGGACAGGCCTCCGCAGCAGCGGGAAGGTCTAGAGGGGGCAATCAAAACCAGGCCGAGGTGGAGACCTCACACCAGGGGGTGGAGACATCACAACAGCCTCGCCAGAAGAGCACCGCAGCTCCGCGACCTCAGCGAACTGCGGCGACCCAGGAAGACTTAGCCCCCGCTCTGAGGGACCTGGTCAGCAATCCTGACGTGCTCCAACGCACCATCGCGACCCTACAAAGGTTGCAGCAGCGACAGCAGGACGAGCTCGCCCTAGTACCTAGGCGAGCTCCAGCCGCCGAAACCAGGGAGCAGACCAGGCCCACCCAGGGCACCCAAACCAGGGGAGACTACAGCGTACTCCCCACCGAGCAGGAGGCGAGCTCGACCCAAGCTCGCCAGCGCAGGGAGAGGACTGGTAAAACCAAAATGGGGGAGGAGGGTCCCGCTCCTTACACCGGAAGGGAGCCGGCCTACACCGGGGCGTCTGGCACCCACCAATCTCAAAGGAGGGAAGTCCTCCAAGGCCGCCTGGGCCCGAGGTACGAAGAGAATGAGAGTGCAGCAGCCCCAGCTGCATCCCAGGGGGACTCTGACCAGCAGCCGCGCTGGTCAGCCCACGAAAGGCTAAGGAGGCCCGCCACTGACCGGCTAGGCCCCCACGGCGGACGCCAATTCCAGCCCGCCACTGAGAGGTCACCCCAGAGTGAGGCACCTCGGGGACGTGCGTCCGCGAGACGCACGACCTTTGAGCACCCTCCGCCGTAGGTGACCCGTGATGACGAGCTGGCCTCACTGAAAAAGGCCGTTGAAATGCTGCAAGCACAGGTAGCGGCCAAGTCTGGCGGACCTGACGCCACGACTCTCCCCACCTCTCCATTGGTACCCGCCATCCTCCGCGCACCAGTCCAAAAGAAAATTCAATTCCCCGCGATGTCCGCATACGAAGGAGAATCAGACCCAAAAGTCCATCTGGCCAAGTACGCGGATTTCATGATTTCGGTCGGTGCCACCGACTCCACCCAGTGCCGAAACTTCCCGCTGACCCTAGGGGACCGAGCTCACCGTTGGTTCTCTTCACTCGCCCCGGGGTCAATCTGCTCATTTGGCCAACTCTCGCGGGAGTTCCTGGCCCACTTCTCTGGGTTTGGATCTTACCTTACGCAAAAGCACCGACTCGCCAACATCCATCAAGGAGAGCACGAGACCGACCAGCAGTACCTGGAAAGGTTCGACAAGATTCTGCTGGAAGGCGAGCCGGTAAGCGACGACACCAAGGTCGTCGCAGCGATGGGCGGACTCAGGAGGGGCACCGACCTCTGGAAGGAAATGCACCTCGCATGTCCCAACACTTATAGCGAATTCCGCCACAAGGCGGGGGTGTATGTGGCTATGCAGGAGGCACTACTGAAAGAAGTTAGTGCCCACGAGGAAAAGAAGCCCTACGGGAAGAAGTCTGGGGGCACCTACAAAGCCCCCCGGAACTTGAAGGCCTTTGGCGAGGGAGACGAGCTCAAAGAAAAGCTCAACCAGGTCCTCACTGCCTCCGTCGACCATGTCTTCACTGCCGTCCAAAGCAAGGCCATGCTGGAGGAGCCAAGGCGGATCTGCCAGGACCGCACGAAGCTCAACCCCAACAAATTCTGTGCCTACCATCAGGCCATCGGCTACTTCACCAGCGAGTGCCGCGATCTCCTCAAGCAACTCTGGAAATTTTACGAGGAGGGGAAATTGGCCGAGTTCGTGAAGAAGGCCCCAGCCAAGAGACCAAGGTTCGAGAGGAGGGCTACCTCCGATGACGAAGAGGAGGAGGGGGACCAACCTGGCCCCCAACACAGACGGAGGGCACCTCCCCAACCTCAGCAAAATATAGAGCCGACTCGGGAACTCTTGGTTCTTGAGGAAGAGATCGGAGCTGCAGGAGGCCTCCGGGACGGGGGATTCTCCATATCCAAGAGAAAGAGGAAGGCCGAGATCCGGGCCATAAACCAAGTCCAGGAAGGCAGCTCCGGCCCCAGGTCCGCCTCGCAGCTTGCTGACGAGCTAACATTTTCTTCTGCGGACCTGGAGGGGGTACTGATGCCCCACAACGACTCGTTGGTGATAACCGCCGACATCATGAACGTCCGAGTTCACAGGCTGCTTGTGGACACCGGCGCATTCACCAACATCCTCTTCAAATCCACCTTGGATGCCTTGAGTGATTTTGAGTCGTACCTAGAACCTAACAATGCTAGAATAGTGGGGTTCGGAGAGGCTGTAACCGTCCCCCTAGGTAGTGTTAGGTTGAGCGTCCAACTTGTATCGGCTGAGGATCCCGCAAGGAGACTGACTAGGCTCATAGATTTCCTAGTTGTCGACCAGCAGTCCTCCTACAACGGGTTCCTTGGCCGCCCTTTTATTAATGAATTTAAAGTGGCGTGTTCGACCTACTACTACTGTTTAAAATTTCCAACTCCGAAGGGTGCCGGAACTATAAAAGGTGACCAGAAAAAGGCCCGAGAGTGTTTACTCCAAATCAAAGATGGCCGGGTCAAGAAGTCCGTTACGCAAGTCCACATCCTCGAAGAGGACGTACAAATCAACCAAGGTGTTGGACCTGTGTAGAACACACAATCGACACCAATGGAGGACGTGGAAGAAACCCGACTGTTGAAACCTGCGCAGGGATCGGTAGCTGCGCAGGGACAGCAACCTACTCCCATGGAGGTAGTTGATGAGGCCCCAGGTGGAGGACCTGCGGGAGGTCAAGAACCAACGCCCATGGAGGTTGACCCAATCCCTCGAGTCACCATGCCATCCCAAGCTGACAGACCTCCGGAAGAGTTCACAGCCGATGAGCTCGCCCAAGCTGAAAGCCAACCCGATGACCTCGAGCCGCGCATAGGCCACGAGCCTACGCAGATGTCACAAGGGGAGTGGGACGAGCTCATCGACGACCCGAGGTGGAAATGTCAGAAGAGAAAAGCAACCCTCATGGAGGAGTTGACGGCACTCCCGGTGGACCCGGAAAGGGACTTAGAACTTTTCATCGGTTCTGAGTTACCTGAACCGTACCGGTCGAGGATGGAGCTGTTCTTGATGTCCAACCTGGACGTATTTGCCTGGTCCCATGAAGACATGACGGGGATCCCGTTGGAACATGCTTGCCACAGACTTAACATAGATCCGACGAAGAGACCCGTACGCCAAAAGTGAAGAAAATATGGACCAGACAAGTACGCAGCTCTAACAGTTGAGGTGGGAAAGTTGTTAGACAACAAGCTCATCAAGGAGGCTTTGTGTCCGCAGTGGGTCGCGAACCCCGTCCTGGTGAAGAAACACAACGGGACATGGCGACTCTGCATTGATTTCACGGACCTGAATAAAGCATGCCCGAAGGACAACTTCCCACTACCTCACATTGACCAGTTGGTGGACAGCACCGCAGGCCATGAAATGATGACATTCATGGACGCTTTTGCAGGCTATCATCAGATAGCTCTGCATCCGGAAGACCAGGAACATACGGCGTTCTACACCAACAAGAACATGTACTGCTGGGAAAGAATGCCGTTCGAACTCATCAACGCCGGAGCTACCTACCAAAGATTGGTGAACAAAATGTTTGACCAACACATCGGCGAATCCATGGAGGTGTACGTGGACGACATAGTTGTCAAGAGTTTGAGAAAGGAGGACCACCTGGACCACCTGAAACAAACCTTCGACATACTGCGCCACTACAACATGAAGTTGAACCCCAAAAAGACCAGCTTCGGCGTACACTCTGGGAAGTTCCTGGGGCACCTAGTTAGCCAGCGGGGAATCGAGGTCAACCCGACACAAGTCCAATGCATAATTGAGATGGGGATACCCGACTCCATCCAAAAAATTCAAAGGCTAACTGGGTGCATGGCGGCCCTTAGCAGATTCATCTCCAGGTCCGGCGATAGAAATCGTCCATTTTTCGAGGCAATTAAAGCAAACACACGGAGGTACAAAGAGGCGGCCAAAGCCAACGAGCTCCACCTCAAAAACCACTTCGTCTGGACAAGTGAATGCCAACGAGCCTTCGAAGATATCAAAACATACCTGGCGGACACACAGATTCTGTCAAAGCCAATACCTGGGGAGAAGCTGTATCTGTACCTAGCCGCGTCGGAGGTGGCCATCAGCTCCGTCCTGGTCCGAGAAGAGGCGAAAACACATCTCCCAGTGTACTACGTGAGCCAAGTCTTACATGAAGCTGAGCTGCGGTACACCCCAACAGAGAAGCTGGATTATGCACTGGTGATGAGTGTTAGAAAATTGAGGCCTTACTTCTTTGACCATCCGGTGGAGGTGCTGACAACGTTCCCACTGCGTCAAATACTACAGCGCCTGGACACTGCCGGACGCCTGCTGAAATGGTCACTGGAGATCAGCCAATACGGTATAACCTACGCACCCCGAACAACGATCAAGGGACAAGCACTGGCCGACTTCATCGTCGAGCTAACTTTCCCACAAGATCCGACGAGGGGGCGTATAGCTCCGTGGCATCTCTACGTGGACGGATCATCAACTAGCATAGCAGCAGGCGCCGGCGTAGTCCTGATCAGCCCCGACAGACAAGTATTCACCTCCGTAATTCGGTTCGACTTTCGAGCAACCAACAACGAGGTGGAATACGAAGCGTTAATAGTAGGACTTAGGCTATCATTAGCTGTGGGGGCAACCAATCTTCAAGTTTTCGGAGATTCCCAGCTAATAATATACCAAGTCCGGGGGGAATTTGAAGCAAAAGATCAGCAGATGATGACCAACCAGAAGATAGCCGCGTATCTGATCTCGATGTTTACACAAGTTTACATCAATCAAATACCGCGGCTAGAAAACACACAAGCAGATGCTCTAACCCGGCTAGCTACTAGCAACGGCGAAGCCGAATTCACGGAGGTTGTGATCACCACACTGAAAAACCCCTCGACGTTCGACTACAAAGTAAACCAAACCTCGAGTGGGGGGCAGGAGGATAGTGAAGATAGTGAAGATTGGTGCACCCCAATCCGAAAATACTTAACTGACGGAACAACCCCCGTAGACACCTGGGAAGCTAGCCGGTTAGTAAAGCAAGCTGCCAGGTATACGCTGCTGGATGGCCAACTCTATAAACGTGGATTCTCTCTACCCCTACTCAAATGCCTAACTAAGAAGCAGGGGTCCGAAGTGTTAGAAGAAATTCACGAAGGGATTTGTGGGAGCCACGCTGGGGGGCAAGCATTGGCATATAAAACGATCAGACAGGGCTACTACTGGCCCACTCTTCGCAAAAGATGCCATCAGCTTCGCTCGAAGGTGCCGAAAGTGCCAACTTTTCGCACCTAACATCCACTCCCCAGCCAACCAGCTTAAGTCGGTTTTCAGCCCATGGCCTTTTGCGAAATGGGGTATCGACTTGATCGGCCCATTTCCACCTGGTAGAGGCGGTGTAAAGTTCGCTGTTGTAGCAGTGGACTACTACACTAAGTGGGCTGAGGCCGAAGCTCTCACAACCATAACCCAGGAAAGGATGATCGGTTTCATTTGGAAAAACCTGATCTGCAGGTTTGGACTCCCGCAGTCGGTCATCACTGATAATGGAAGGCAGTTCGACGGACAGAAGTTGAGGGACTTCTACAGTTCATGGAACATCAAGAAGCACTACTCAACTCCGTATCACCCCCAGTCGAACGGCCAAGTCGAGGCGGTAAACAAGATCTTGAAACACATATTAAAGCTCCGCCTCGAGGAAAAGAAAGGAAGCTGGGCAGACGAACTCCCGAAGGTCCTGTGGTCTTACAGAACTTCCTATAGGGCCAGTACCGGGGAAACCCCGTTTGCCCTAGCCTTCGGGACTGAAGCCGTGGTCCCGGTAGAGATCCAGAACAAGACTTGGAAGGTGGTGGGGTATGATGAAGAAAAGAATGATGAAGCCTTGGCAGTAGAGAAAGATCTGATCGAAGAGACCAGAGCTTCATCAGAAATGAAAAACGCCACCTACAAGCGCAGAGCGGAAAAATATTACAACTCTCAGGTCCAAGACTGAAAGTTCAAGGTCGGCGACCTGGTGTTGAAAAAGAAATTGATGGCCCCACCAGGTGTATTCGGTTCAAATTGGGAAGGACCATTCCGAGTCACTGCAGCTTGGCCAAACGGTACCTATGATCTAGAAGACGCAGAGGGCAAAGCTTCATCATACACCTGGAGCTCGGCACACCTAAAGAAGTTCTACCAGTAGACTAGAATCATGTAATACCTGTAATAGACTAGTCAAAGGTTTACATCAGAAATATAGATGGCAATCGATGTAAATTACGTTGCTGAAAAAATTCAGAAAAATTCCCAAGTGTTTGGACCTGTGCAGCCCTCCGATCAGGCGAGCTGCACCAGGTCGCCAATTACGCTAGCTCGCCAAGCCCAGCTCGCCCACATGCTCAAAAGTCCGCAATGTGCAAGGACCAAGGTCCCAAACGTTGTAATTAAATAGCTCGAAGGCAAAGGCTAAAGTGCCCAAGGTCGCGAAGGTACCCTTCTTAAAGGGTTGCTAAGCACCTACTGCCATAAGTTAGAAAAATTCGCGAAAAAGACAAAAACGTCTAAGGCAAGGTTCATGAAACCCAATGGCCCAACGTGAATCAATCGAAGTGCAGTTCGCTGCCCTAAGTGGCCTAAGACGAACGATTCGCGGCCCTAAGTGGCATAAGACGAAGAATACACACTCTTAAAACAGAGGTACAATTCGTAGTCGAAAGTGACGTAAAACGAACGATTCACTTCTCAAAGTAGAATAAGACGAACAATTATGTACCAGAAAAATAAACAAGAACGAGCTATTTAAGAAATTACAACGTAAAGGCGCAAAGACGTAAATAAAAAGAGTTAGACAAAAAATGCTCGACTTATATTCAAAAGATACTTAAGAAATTTTCAAGTCCAAAATATACTTGAAAAAATCCTAAGTATGAGTAGCAGTGCTGGCCACAAAGGCCGACTAGCTAGCCATCTTTGAACTACAAAAAGCCCCTTCTGGGCGAGCTGCACGTGCCCGGCGAGCTAAATCTACTTGAACAAAAAAGTGAAAACTACAAAAATAGAGCTCCTTCTAGGCGAGCTACGGAGCCTGGCGACCTACTACAACTTGGGAAATAAAAAGCTAATCTAAGAAAGCAGTGAAAAGCCTAAGTCTCGGGGGCATCAGCAGGGACAGGGTCGACCTGGGCACCGGGAAGGGTGAGTTCGGCCTCTGAGGTGATATTACCAGTCAGCCCGCTGGCATCGAACTCGCCTAAATTTAGCATGGCATCCCCACATGCCTCTCGAAGTTGCTCCGCAGTGGGCGGAATCTGCTCCTCTTGGTCGGCGACCTCTGGTTCACCCAGATTCAGTTCCGGCACTGAGATAGTATTGATGATCTTGAACCTAGCCAGAACAAAATCCAGTGGAATTCCAAGTGTGGGGAGGTCGCCAATATCCAGCTCGGCATCATCGGGGAAGGGGACCCTATCCAAGCACTCCTTGAACTCGCCCACTATGGCCTTCATCTCGTCATCATAGTGAGCTCGCGCCCACCAGAGGGCCCTTAGGACCTCGGCATAACATTGCACGAAACCCCGATCCGAGGCCTCGGCTTTCGCAGCTACCAAATCGGCCGAAGAGACAGCACTGCTGCGTAGTTCAGCGACCTCAAGAGCCTTCGCCTCCAATTCGGCCCTTTGCCTCTCGCACTCGGCGTTAGAGCTCTTCACCAGGCCCCGCTGCAGTGCGAGGTCCTTCTTCGTGACCAGGTGGCTGTCGACCTCCAGGGCGAGCTGGGCGGCGAACTCTTCTTCCTTCGCTTTTATTCTCGCCTCAGTCTCCTGTTCGAGCCGGGCGAGCCGGCGTTGGGCGGCCTCAAGTTGCTGGAGGGCGCTCTGCTCGGTGGCCAACGAGGCCGCAGCCCTCTCCTCGGCGAGCTGCGCCTGTTTCTTCACCTTGTCGGCTGACTCCGCCAATGCCAGCATTCGCTTGTTCCTATCAGAACGACCCGCCTCCAGCTCGTCAATCTGCTCAAGAGCCTTTTGGTTGGCGAGCACCACCCTGCTCGCATAGTGGGTCGAGAGAAGAAGATTCTCTCTCAAATCTTGGCTATTGACACTCGCCACCAGTGGAGTCGTCCAGTGCCTAGGCATCTCGCTCACAGCATTCCGGGCTATGCCCGGAGGGAGATTCCGCATCGATGTGAGAGAGCGAGATCGCTCAAAGGCATGTAGGGCCTCGTGGCGGTTCGGGAAGGCAATTGGGGCATAACTGCGAGATCAAAACAGATGGAAAATGTTAGAAAAATAAAATAATGACGGGCAAAAGGGAGTCAATTGGGCGAGCTACTTACTGAGCTCGGTCAGGATCCCAACCAAGCAGTGTGTCATCGGTGGTTTGCACACCGAATGGAGAAGGCGAGGGGGGCGAACTTCGTATGGGCGTGGCCGCCAACGGGGCGGTGGATTGAACAGATCCCCCCTGCCCCGACCTCGCCGAGGTCCTCTCAGCCCGGTCAGACTCCTCGTCGACCAGGCCCGTATACCTGGTCCTCTTACGAGCCTGGATGTTCTCCTCACCAGCTCGGGACCCATCACCCCGTTGGGGTCCTTTCTTCCCTCGACCCTGCTCAGAGGGGGCAACAGCTCACCCGACACCTCGGCCGGCCCTGGCGACCTCCGAAGCCTTGGATTTTTCGGGAGCTTTCTCCTTCTGGGCTCCCGACCCACCTGCCTCGCCCCTTTTGGAGGCGAGCTCCGCCTTCTTGCTCGCCTCCAGCGCGAGCACGGACGGCGGGGCTAGTCTGTTGGGGCGAGGTGGACCCATCTCGAATCGCTCCTTCACAATTTGGTAGGCCTCGGGGACCTCGGCGATCGGGATAGTAACAAAGCTACCACCTGCACAAAAAATCACAAGTATCAGCACAATGAGCGAGCTACATTCCCCCATAGGCGAGCTGCAAAGAGTTGGACCTGGGAGCTCGGGGCCTTGGATGTCAAGGTGGTGCGGTAGTGTGAGGAGCCCGGCGAGCCGCAGGCAATGGTGCGCGCACAGGTGGGCGACCTGTCTATCCTTCTCGCTCCTCAAATAGCAAATGGCGCGCACCACGTCGAACTGCTCCGACACTTTAGGCCTGCCCCGGCTGGATTTGTGTCGCTTCGGAACTGCAAAAGGAAAGGAAATTAGAATTAGTATATCTACGCACACCGAAATAAGCGACCTACTGCTGGCTTCCCCATATCCCTCGGGAGTGGGGATACGGTCACCCCGCCCATGATACGTGTTGGAGGCTCGCCAGTCACCTCCTATGAAGAAAAATTGTTTCTTCCAATCACGGATTTTATTGGGCAGGTCCCCCAGAAATTTCTCCCCCGGACGTGCTTTCAGATAATAATATCCTGCGCCGTCCTGTGTCCGTTTGGTCACGGCGAAAACCTCGCCCAAGTCTGCCGAGGTCGTCGCGTTCTCGTAACCCTCCAGGCCAAAAACGGACAGGGCGGCGATAAGGTTGCTCCACGCGTTCGGTGTGAGTTGGGTGATGGCCAGATTATTGTCAGCTAGATATTGGCCAATAATCGGATGCAATGGCAACGAAAGCCCGGCCCTCAAAACATCTACATTCAGGGCGGTCATCCCCTCAGGAGGTGCGTCAGCCCGCTCATCCTTCATTGGAGTGTACATGAAGATGTCCAGAGGGATGCGATACTCCCTACGTATGACTGGCAGATCGCATTCATCAATTAGGCTCACCACCTCGCCGGCTTTGAACTCGGAGGGGGCAACTTCTTCCAGGTCGGCGAGGTACCCTATTCGGGCAGGGGAAGCTCGCCGCGTACTTGGCAATGTACTCATTCCAGTCGAACGGGTGAACCACCTGGGTGGGGACCTGGTACTCTACAAGCTGGGGTTCCGGGAAACCGATACGGCGGAACCATTCAAGAGTAACTTCTTCCAGGTCGCCACCCTCCTCGCCGACCTCAGCACCACCCTCATCGACCTCCTCGGGCCCTTCATTGCCGCTAGCAACTCTTTCCTCTTGGGCGACCTCGCCACCCTCCTCCCATACCTCGCGGCACACAGAACTGGAGGCTCCTTCCTCCGGATCGGGATGTAGCTCGCTGGGCAGTTCGCTGCGTGGCTCGCCGGACACCTGGCGAGCTACCGAGGTCGCCTCGGAGCTGGAGCCGATCTCCACATACGAAACCCGGGGTGGCTCATCCTCAGTCATTGGCCGTTTGTCAGGATTTCGGCCCGATAGGGTTCTACTTGAAGAGCGTGTCGACATTGTCTCAGAAAGTTCAAAGGTCCCGTAGTCCAAAATCCAACAGTCAAGGGTCAGGGAGATTCAAAGGTTCTCGGCGCAATCCATGGTCCGAAATACCGTAATGTCGACGAACCAGCAGAAGAATCAAATAAAAGATAGAAGAGAAGGGGAGGGAAGATCGAATCCTACCTTGAAGAGCCTTCGAAAATCCGTCGAGCACAAGAAAAATCGGTCGCCGGGAAAGCTCTGGAATTCGAAATACAGAAAGTGAGGAAATGAATCCACCTCACCCTATTTATAGACGTCGGGGCGAGGTGCAATATTCGCGAAATGCAAGGGCTTGTCTGCAAAAATTCAAAAGATGACATTATTGTGGGCGGGAATCGAGGTCTCAAAAGGCGTGCATGACCCCTGGATTCCCGCACCACGTCGGCCAAAAGCAACCACCTGGGTTGAGTTCGCTTGTCAACCCAACAATCATCCATAGGTAGTTCGCCATGTTTTAAGTTTTCCAGCTCGCTTGCACATTCGACAAGGTCATAGTGCATGCGAGCTGGGGGGCAAATGTTGATATGGCGAACTAACACTATCGACATGGGGCAATTACGCAAGGCTTAGCAGGTCGCCAGGACCCACCCGGATCCTTGAAGATGCGGAGCTCGCCCACATGGAGGTAACCTACAAGCGGAGCTCGCCCAGAGCTCGCCTTTTACCCCAGGGAAGGTCTCGCCGAGCTCCATCATCGCATAACGTCCATGGGCCACACAAGGCACCAGAGCTCGCCCAAACCACCTAGGCTCATCTCCGAGCTCGCCTATTAGTCGAATAGAACCCCGATGGTGTGCTCTTTTTCCCTCCGTCCGGTTTATCCACAAGGGTGGTTTACGGCGAGGTTTTTAATGAGGCCCATCTAGTCTAAGGCATAGTAGTAGGATGAGGCATGATAAAGGGAGCAGTGTGGGAGACCAAGACGAGGGCAAGGAACCCTCGTCAACACCGGAAGCCACATAGGCTCGTAAGGTGCCGTCTCACACTCGCACACCTATAAATAAGACCTCTCTTGTACTATTCACACAATTCTCACAATTCTGAAAATCAATACTACTACTCTTGCAATATTTCTCTCTCTAAACTCTCCACTCTCCCTCCTCATATTTTACATCCAAGAACACAAATTCTTGGATTATTGTTTGATAGGATTAACATGATATAAAGCCACATAAACAAACATCGATTAATAAATCCTATCAACAATTTGCACACTTTCTTTTTTTGGATGTCCAACACAAATTTGCGCACTATTATAAAAGAAAATCTTAATTTGTGTGAACATTCACAAAACTATACATATATTATTTACCCATGTGTCATTATTTTATTTGTAAAATATTTTTTTTTCAAAAATGTATCTTGTTATAGGGTGTAGTTTCCTACCAAACGGATGGATGGAGTATATTTTAATTTCCATACATCATCATATTATTGTTAACCTGGACTTATATTTTGTGTTCTGTTAATTCATACGTCTTGTTTTAGTATTATATATCGTCTTAGAGTGATTATTGTATTACATGTGAACGTATTAAAAAAAAAAAGTGTCTGAGACATTATATATATATATATGTATATATCAGCGCACTTGTTTACTAATGTGATGATTTGTAATTTTGTACATGTGCACACGTATATACCCACTGGTACAATAAATTAAAAAATATAACTTTTGAATATATATATATATATATAAAAGAAGTTGATTTTCTTTTAATTAAATCCATGTACTTTGTAATTTTTTTTAAAGAAAAAGAATACTATGAACTAGTTTCTGGAAATTTGTTAACATTTTGTATATATATGTAATTTTAAATATTGCTTCTTCCAAACATTTTGTATGAAAAAGTATATATCTCGGAATATAAATATTGCTTCTTCCATACAATATAGTCAAGTGTACGGATAGAAGCTTTCATGCGGTTGCCACGAAAATTCGAGTAAAATTTCCATGAAATATCCAATCCACATGCAATTGCATTTACTTGATCAGATGTTATTTATTTATATGCAAACACGACAAAAATGTAGGAATCTTCATGCGGGTT
Source organism: Prunella vulgaris (assembly GCA_026898435.1). Taxonomy (NCBI): domain Eukaryota; kingdom Viridiplantae; phylum Streptophyta; class Magnoliopsida; order Lamiales; family Lamiaceae; genus Prunella; species Prunella vulgaris. Next base: position 3,265,890 of record JAPKLY010000002.1, read on the forward strand.
GCCCCGACATCACTACATATATAAAACATATATATATTTATGGAGACGTCCGTTATTTTTCGACGGCAAGGCCGAGAGCTAACTATCGAGACTTTGGACTAGCTGCTGCTGCTGCTTCTTCTTCGCGACGGATTTCTATTTTAGAAGTAATTGGGGTACTGTGGATATTTGCAGTTGCCTGCAGGACGAGTCTATATATCGCGTTGAGGTTGCATGCATGCTTGTAGAGGAAGCGGCCGGTCTACTTACAATTAGCTTCTAATTTTTTGATATATAAATCATGTAAGTTTTTTTTTTTTAATATTTTTTTAATATTATAATTATCAGTAGACATTATAAGAAACGTAATTAATGGCGCTAGCTCTTGATGAGAATTAATTTTATGCCTCCAAAACCGCAGGCTCTACGTACCATTTTAATTTGTTCAATAACTTCAACTAGTAGCCAAAATGGTCTCAAGGAAATTCTGTGATGGATAGTTGGAAATATATTTGAATTAATATTGTGAAACATATTTACGGTGAAAATGATTTTCATAAACCAACCCTCTCACATCTTTAAAAGGTTATATTTTGATCAATTAATTAAAACAAAAAGTAGAACTAATTAAATATTTATTCATCCAAATTGAATTAGAAATAAAGTCTAAATATGATGAAGATCACAAATGGGACCAAGAGTAGCCCAAAATTCATCTGAAATAGGAGAAGCTGCTGCTGCATCATCACTCGACGACAAGGAAGGCGTTGCTGCAACGGCTACAAGAATAAATTAAGGTAACAAAATTATGAACTCATCTACACACCAATATATATATATACTTGATTAATGAAAAAAGTAAGAATGAATGAATTATAATATATATATACCCATGGAATTAATTAACGTTGTGGTCATAATGTGGCGGAATTGGTCACCGTTGACGTCGCAATTGAGTTGTTTAGCTTCCTTGTCGAGTCGTGTGTACCAGAAATTCTTGATGTCATTGTCAGTCCGCCCAGGCAACTCCTTCGCAATCTTCGACCACCTGCATGCCATATATGGATCCAATTAATATATATAATATAATACAATTTACATTATATGATCATCGGATAATATATGTTATTGTAATTAATTTATTTATTTAATTACTATATTAATTAATTATAATTAATAACAACCAATTAGTACCGTTTGCCGATTTGATGATGGAGATTTAGAATAGTGAGCATTTCCTCACGAGTAAAGGGCCCACGCCTAATGTCGGGACACAAATAGTTAAACCATCTGAGTCTGCAGCTGTTCCCACTCCTCCCTATCCCTACAAAAACATCTATGTTACATCAATCATCATCATCATCGTCATCTGAATGAATAAATACCTAAATTGCGTGCCATAGTGTCCCAATGATGAGGTCCATGAATGTTAACATAGTGTCGGAGCATGTCGTCCTCCTCTTCTCTCCATGCCACCTTTCCTCTCATCATCATCATCATCTCATTCATTTGCTCCATCTATGTGCACAACCCAATACCTAGCTCCAATTAATTATGACAAGTAATTAATTAAGCAGTCATGTGGGGATATATATATATATATATATATATATATATATATATAGGCCGACTCAGCAACTGACGCTCATGCCTATGTATGTCTGTATATGTGTATAGCAGCGAGCGTTGGATAATGGTTGAAGAGATATTATTTGCATCCAACATCACTTTATTCCCATCACAGCTACCTAGCTCAGTGTGTACGGTATATATATAATTAACTCTTAATTTGTTATTACTATCACTAAATTTTGATTTATTTATTAATTATTCTTGTCAACACCAACTGATATTTGCCATTATATCTGATCAGTACTGAAATTAAATTAATGGATCGACCCACGCTTTTCGGCAAATTCAGAATTTTAAATATGGACGGATTTGACATCCGTGCATTTTACTGATAAATAATCACAATCTCCATAAATTTACAAATACTTATATTTGAGTTATTTTTAAAATGGAAAAATTATAAATTCCCTACATAATCGTATCATTTGAAATCCCCCATTCTCCAACATTTTTTATCTTCATTTCTCCTTACTTTTTCCCTTCTATCACATCTCTTTATAATTCTTTACTTCCAACGGATCCTCTCCATTTCTTTAGAATAATTTTCCTTTGAATTTCGAAGAGAGATAGACACAAATTAAAATAATTAATAAAAAATATATTTATGAGACCCATGATAATGACCCCACTACATGTAGTGTGTCTATCTCTCTCCTAACTTCTGAAAAAATTCACGCAAAGAAATAGTGAGGATCTGGTTACATGTATTTTTTTTTGTTTTAAATTCATCCATCCAAATGGAGCCTTAAGTGTTCACGAATAAAGTTATCTAAACATGCATATTTTTGGAATAAAAAAATTTATCATTTAAAACAAACACAATGTAATTATAGTATCACCACATTATTAATTTATTAATTTTTTAATGTAGAAGAATATAAAAAAATTAAATAAATGAATAGATTTTTATAAGTATCTAAAACGATGAGATTTATGATTCAGAATCTTTCATTTTAATATACATATATACACACACGCAGCTGTCCAACCACTTGTCACACTCACACAGAACTCAATTCAACTTAGTCGACTATATACGACTGTTAATTAGTTGAGGACACAACATGTTTGTCTTTTTCCTCTTTTGATTTCTTGACCTTTTTTCAAAACATGGTTTTTCTCTCATACCCTAAAAAATGATGCTAGTCCATTCATTTTTATTTTGACCTTGACAATCTAAGATTAATTGTTTTGTGCGATCGAGCGAGCACATGCAAACGAAAATCATTTAATTTCTTAAGAACAAGAAGAATTAAGTTATTTAATACTACTACTACACTATAATTAATCCATAATACATAATTAGCAAGAGTAGGGAAAATCGTTTCTCAACACAACAAACAAAATTTTAAAATCAAGAGTAGTATACATTATGTCAATTTCCATTAATAAATTTTCTCGGTTTTCTTTTTAGTTGGTCTCATTTCCATGTTTAGGGGATAAGATATCATTAGAAATAGCATTGCAGAGAGCTGGTTGCATACATATGAATTTTTTTGTAAAACAATCATTGGTTATGCGGCTAAATTGTATTTGAGCCACATTGACCTTAAAATGAATTTTTATTTAGTCATTTTAAAATTTTGCAATTGCACATACAACTCAAAAATGCAAGGGAATTATTTGGAATTGTTGGAAATTAGTATCATTAGTGATCACAATGCTTAATTTGAGAAAGATATGGTCTCCTAGTGTATATCTGTGGTGTTATCATGACATTCTCTCCGCGTATATCGCTCTATGAGCCGCACTGAAAGATTTGCAATTTAATGCATGAATGATTTGAAATTGATGAGATTAAATTCATTAGTGGTCTCATTGTCTTAATTCAGTACCAAAAAGTTTTAAATGAATAATATAAAACACTATCAAAATGGCTAAGAAAGGAGTTTTGTAAGTAATGGCCATAAAAGAATTTAGTGGTAATTGAGAAATTGCAATAACCATGATTGTAAACGGTTGAATCCTAAATTTCATGTTACATTTAGGGCACTTTGAATGGGACGAAGCAAATTTGGTGGTAAATTTGCCTCCCAAACCCTCCCCAAATGCATGTACATCCCAAATGTTGTGGTAAATTGCCACAAGTGAATAGTTGTGGCAAATTTATCCTGCACGGTTCATAAAATTAAACTTTTTTTCTTTTTAAATTTTTTTTATTTGTATTATATTGATAATTATGCATGCAACATATTTATGTATATTGAATTTGTATATAATATTAAATATTTAAAAATAAATAATTGTAGTATTTAAGCAGAAATTAAAGTTGTAACTAATTGAAATATAATAAGATAATTATATTAATTAAAAAATATCAAATTGCAATTTTAATTCCAATCCGATATTTCAAAAATTTTCTTGAACGATATAGACAAGTCAAGAAGCAAATGCTTTCGAACTTCATAATGCTCCAATATGTAATTTATATTTTTTACATTATCTTGTAATATTTAAGTTTGTTGTTGTATTAAATGTGTAACTTTTATATTAATATGTAATGCGATGTATTATGTTATTATTGATTTTTTATATTTTATATTATTGAGTCATTGTTATTTTTTTATTAAATATATTATATTTTTATTGGTTTAATTTTTATTTAAACATGTATATCAAATTATAAATTAAATTAACTATATACAAATAAAGGTAAAATAGAAATAAATTTGATTAATGTAAGAATATTCTAAAAAGATATTCCCATTAAATTAAGATTTGAATGTTATGGTTGAAAGTAATTTTACTTATATATTTGTAACAAATTTAAATGATAAATAAATAATTTTGGTGGCAAAGTTTCCACTATAGTTGGGAAAAAAAAAGTTTACTTTTTTCAACTTAAAAAATATCACAAAGATTATTTAAAAAGCATCTAGACCTAGCTATAGTTATTATATTGCAAGCTAGCAAAATTGCTCACTACAATGAATATGGGATTCATTGATCACAAGTTTAATTTAATCGCGTATGAGATCTTCATGAAAGCGAAACTTACTTATCTATATGCGATAGGATTTTTTTGTCGGTCTTTAATTTGTTAAAATGTATAGCTTTCAGATTTATTTTACCTAATCCAACTTATGCAAAGTTTTTTTATAAAAATAGTTTATGATAAGCTTATCGAACCAGTTTTAATGTATCAAATATTTATTCAGGTTTATGAAAATTCTCATCAGGTGTATCAAAAATTGAAAATTTATATTGATCTTACCTTTTTATACACCTAAAGAATATTTTGATACACCTAACTAAATATTTGATACTTTAAAATAATTTCATGATAAACTTAATATGAACTATTTTCACACGGTAACTACTCTCCAATTTTTTCTTAGTCTTTGTCCTTGGTCCAATAATAGCACTTTAATTTTATTCATGGTCTTTTATCAACTGCACTAATCAATATTAATATTGTTTATTAATTAACTCTCCAACTTTTTTCTTAGTCTTTGTCCTTGGTCCATTAATAGCACTTTAATTTTATCCATGGTCTTTTATCAATTGTACTAATCAATATTAATATTGTTTATTAATTAGCTTTTGTCTAAAAAGAGAAGCAGTTAAAGCATGCATATATAGCACTATATCCTCTAGACATCACATCCCCAACCTGGTACTTTAACTAAATTCGTCTTGTACCTTTTTCATTTATTTTATCAATTTAGTTCTTTATTTATTAAAATTTTATTAGTTAGGCCCTAAAATTTATGCATTTTATTGTATTTTTATTTTACACTTGGCACATAAAAAAAACACCACATCACAAATTTTCATCGAAAAATAAATATACATGACGATCAAATGACCAATACGATAACGTCTTAATTTAAGCATATTTCAGCCAATTGAGATCTAATTGACAAAATTTGAAAAAAGTTACAAGACTAAAATGATAAAATAGATAAAGAGAGAATTATTTTAATAAAGAAAAAAGGCAAAGTTTTGTATGTAAATAATTCATGAACCAGTTTTAAAGTATCAAACATTTAATCATGTGTATCAAAAATCTCACCAGGTATATCAAATTGCCGAGGTCAATTAAATCTATATTAATCTCAACTTTTGATATACCTGATGTATATTTTAATACACTTAATCAAATATTTAATATTTTAAAATAATTTCATGACAAGCTTATTATGAATTATTTTCACACAATATTTATTTTTTGTCAATTTTTCTAAAATTGGAGCACAATATTAATGATGTAACCACCATGAATATAAATTCTCATTCAACATATGTAAGGTTAAAGGAGGAAAATGAAATTTCATTACCATTGGTAAATTTGAAACAAGCACCCTTGGTTTAAATATCTCCCCAACCTCTTTTCCGATAATCAACATATATTCGGATCCCTACTTATTTTAATTTGTTTCCAATTTTTCTTGGTCTTTTTACAATCATATTTTTCTTCTTTATTTGACTCCACATTAGGCGACAATTATTTTTTCATAGCTTTTTGGAAACTATTTTCTATATATCTACAGACGTGTTCAAAATTAAAGGTTTGTTGATTGATATTCAGAAAATGATCAAACCTGAATCTATTGGTTGTGGGGCCCGAGTTGAGGGGTTTAATTTCAACTTACAACCATATTTGATGACGTGGAACTTGAATACTATACAATGATTGGTCGATGAGCGTGTTCTTTTTCGTATTTTTTTTGCACAGTTTACTTATTATAATTATATTTGTATCAATTTGTCTTTATTTAAAAAAAAATTTTATATGCATTTAGGGCCTTAATTGATATCTATATTGTTAATTATTATTTAAATTCTATTAAAAAATTATTATTAATTTAATTAAGTAATTCTAAAAATTTAATTAACTTTTTTATCATCTAATTAATGAATATAATTTTAAAGGGTGTGAGCTTTATTTGAATTAACAATTTCCAGGACCACAGGACCACTACCAATACTCAACAGCCCAACAACACTGCAAGCATCAATCGACCCAGACCGTTCACGCCTATGAAAGCTGTACACACCCAACTCTTATTCACCAGATTCCGCCGGAAACCACCTCCAATACCCCTGTTCGACGCCGGAACCTGCGAAGACACACACACCAAGCCACCATTGCTAACCCGCCGTTCAAGCTGCTCGTCACCTGCAACCTTCAGTCGCCGCGCGCAAATCGATTCTCATCTGCCGGAATCGTCCACTGCAACAATCGACACCCACGAGACCTCGTCACAGTGCCCGGAATTCGTACCTGAAATCTGCCCGACGCCAGATCGAAGCCCAAACCGCTCGCACCCCTCGCCGGTAAACGCCATTGACACCGCCTGTTCGTCGCGTCGCACAACTCCAGGGCGACGCCGGAAATTGCAACCGCATCCACTGGAAACTAACCGCCTACCTCTGAATCGAGCACCCGAGCTCGACATCTCCGCCACCAGAATTCCCGAACCCACTCTGCAACCACCATTTCACTCACGCACAGTCACGGAAACTGCCGGAGTTGGACCTCAGCTAAGAAGAGCCGCCGCACATTCAGCCATCCCTGTTCTGCCAAATCTCCGATCGAAGTAACCGGTAATGAGAAGTAAAATTGGTTTGGGCCCAGTTTTTCATTTTAATTATTAGGCCTAACATTTATATTTGACTTAGGCCCATTTACAAGGAAAAGGAAAGCAGCAGCGTATATTCATGGGGGATTCACGATTACAGGGGGCACGCATACACAGTAGGTAGTTACGCCATTAAGGCAGTAGGGCACTGAATTAGGGATTTTCTTACGCAGATTTTTGGAGAGAAAACAATTTTATAAATATATAATAAAAAATAAATATATTAATTTTTTTGATAGTGATAATATATATACTAAATACAGCAATATTATATTGCGCATATTACAATATTAATTGACATACCCGAATCACAATAAACTCAAATTTATGCCAGTTTTGGTCTTATTTTATTATTTATTTATTTGTTAATTAAGGTAGAGCTCTCAATTAAAACGGCTCGCAACCACAGTTGTCGGAAGAGCGGCGTGGTTCACTTTTTAATGTGTCAGAGTTGATTTCAACCCGACCCACCATAGTCATGGTTGAATCGGAAAGTTTGATTGGTTAGATAATTATCAATAGTAAATACTTCTCTTGTATTGAAAAAAAATATCATAATTCACTTCATTTTTATTTATGATATAGAAGATAAAATTGTCAATTGCATAATTTTTTATTATTAATTTTGCCATCTAAACATTCAAAATAAAATTATCTTATATTACTAATTATCTTAATTCATCAGTCCAAACATATTATTTAACTCACAAATAACAATCTCTTGATTACAATTTTGACTAATTATATCTATTTTGAATTATTTATCTTGTCTATTTAACCAAACGGGGCTTAAATGTAATGTTGAAATTAAATTATTATTCAATTTATTTAGTTTTAGTTATTTTGACGGAATTTAATTATTATGATTTGAATACGATGATATAAGTGTCTTTTCTCATGGTCAAGTGGTTTTTCTCAACCATGACTTTACTCAGAAAGTTAGAGAGGGAGTGTGAATACAATTATAAAACAATCACCTCTAAAATAAAATTAAAAGACCACGTCTCTTGTGCACAGTAAAATAGTGCAACTCAAGTTCATTTTTTAAAAGTTAAATAAAATACTATTGAAAAATTAAACAACTTATTACTAAAAAGTTAAACTTTGAAAGTTACACTTTTCAGTAATAAGTTGGGTAACTTTTCAGTAGTATTTTATTTAACTTTTAAAAAATAAACTTGAGTTGCACTGTGTAACTGGTGCATACAAGACAAATCCAAATTAAAAAAGTAACATAATCTTCCTTATATTTATTCTCTTGATATTCTTCCAAACTAAAAATAAACATTAAATTTGAGTATGTCTAGTAAATTAATTTTACCGTACTAACTCAATAATATAATTAATTATTTCATTGATATGTATTAGCTAGTATATATCAAATTTATATATTTTATTGAAAACTTACAATGTTGTTAAAATATACAGATATTCATGGAGTTGTTTCATAGTATAATTTGGCTTAAATTTCAAGCATTTCACAATTTGGACGAATTATCATGCATGATTAGCATTTAAAAGCATTTTCTTAAACATTTTATGAAAGTTTGTAAGGGTTCGCTTTTGATATACTACTCCGTCCCAAAAAAATTTGCATATTTTTTTTTTAATTTATCCCACAAAAGTATGCAGACTCCCAAAATAGAAATATTACTTTAAAACTTCACTTTTAAAATCTTTACTTCACAATCTCTACTATACACATTCTACTCATTATATTTTCTCTTATAAATTGTGCCCCCAAAAGTACTGCAAACTTTTGGGGGACGGAGGTAGTATTAATTACAAAAAAATATCATCTGTGTCGGAAAAAGAAAAGAAAAGGAAGAAATATCTCCTAATTAAATATCATTTTGGATACGAATAGGTTCATATGAAATAATAAAGAAATAAATAACAAACATTACTCTAAAATCCTTTTACTTTTCCAAACAAAAAAAAATATTTATATCAACATGTTATTCATCCCACTACACTCTATTCTTGCGAATCAAATAGAGTAAAAGAAAAAAAAGAAAAAAAATGAGCATGTGATTAAAAAAATTAAAAACTAATGAGTTTTACTTTATAAAATATTAAAATCTAAATAACCTGTACTCTTTGTGAAATTTCATGGGCTCTTGTTGACCTAAGAGGACTAAACAAATTTTAATCAACGTTCGTCTCATTGAACTTTCTAAACAATAAACACCCCGCAAACCCTTTTTTAGTAGACATTTTTCTTTTCATTCCAATTTTCTATGCATGCAAGAAATGGAAACAACTTTCTTAAAAAAAAAGAGTTATATTTCATTAATTATTAATTAATTTATCAATAAATTTGTTTTAAATGTATATATAAATTTCTTCAAACTCATATAAATTAATACTCTCTCCGTTTCACACGAATTTGCACACTTTCCTTTTCTGGATGTCCCAGAAAAATTAATTTGTGCACTATTAAAAAAATATTAATTTGCGTGAATACTAACAAAATTATATATATAATATTATTTATTTATATATTATTATTTTATTTATAAAATACATTTTTTTTAAAAATGTATCAATCTCAGAGAGTGCAAATTGGAGGATCAATATATTTTAACAATAACTCCCGGATCAATATATTTTAACAATAACTCCCATGCACACATATACACACCATCAGTCCAATTGTTTACAAAATCCAAAATGGTCTCAAGGAAATTTTGTGCCCCAGTCACCGATGGATAGTTGGAAATATATTTGAATATGGTGAAACATGCATATTTATGGTGAAATTGATTCTCATTGCGTTTCATAAACCAACTCTCACATCTTTAGTTTAATTAGTAAAAATAATTAACTCATATACTTTAATGAAACAATTTATATCCTTCAATAAAAATAATTAATACTCTTTCATTAGTGAAAACATCTTATATCTTTTAACAAAACAATTTTCATAATCTTCGAATATTAGCATCTTAATTTTTTATCCTATATTTTCAACTCAGCGTCTTAATTTTTTTATCACAAGAAATGAATTATTTTTGTATTTTTAATACCATATATGCTCAAATTTTTGCAGAAAACAAGCTTGAAAATGATCACGACATTATATTAAAAAAGAGCGTGACGAGGTATAACAAGCATATATGTGGTATTTTGGTTCTTGATTGCATTTGAGAATGTTTGATTTGATTTATTGGAAGTTAAGAAATAAAACTATCTTTGAAAATAGATCGATCTCGTTAGATGATATATTGGTGGAGTTAAAAAGTAGAGTTTGGAGTTGGCTTCGTGTGAGTAGTTTAAATTTGAGAAATGTGAGATTTAGTGAGTGGTCTAGGAGTGTTAGTTGCATTGATTGAAGAAAATAATCTGGAGTTGAGTATGTAATTGCATATAGTTACTTGGACCTTGTAATGGTGGGTATTTCTTGTACCCTATGTTGCACGGGTGCGAATACGCAGATGCGGGTGCGATACGATACGAGTTCGGGAATACGAGTTTTTAAAAAAATTAGGGTGCGATTCGTTAAGGATACGTCTATTTATTTATATCTATAACCTATATATAAAGCGTCAATAAGAGAAGCGGCCAGTTTTCAATTGGTATCCGGTACCCAAGCAGGTGCCACAAGCGTGGACTTTTTTATTTGGCCTCCTGCCTTTATCGCCTTATTTACCTCTTTTATTTTATTTGCCGGTTGCCTGTTGCTCCGTCCACGCGTCCTCTTGCTCCGTCCACGCGTTCGTCTTTTGCATTCCCCATTCATGCGTCTTTTCTTTTGTTATTTTTTTTACAGTACTTTGTTATTTTCTCAGCAATTTTGTTAGTGGTATCATTTTTATCTGTTTGACCGTCGATCATCCCACCTGCATCTTTCCGCCGCTGTTGGTCCTGTTTTCAGGTAACTTCTGAATCTATTCTATTTTCAGTTCTGATTTGTTATCTCTCCATCCTCTACCGTTAATTTCTTTTTAACACAAGGTTTCTATTGGCTATCAATTGTTGACATTTGTGATCGATTTGTGTTGAGAGTTTCAGTTCAGGTGCTTTGATTTGTATTTGAGTATTTGGTTTGTGCTATCAGATAGGTTTGTTTGTGAAATATGATATTAAGTTGGGTTACATGTCTGCTGCAATGATAGATGATGATGTTTGAAAATTATTTGTAAAATTATTGTGCTCGCTAAGTGTTTGATAATATGTCTAAGAGAACTTTTGCTTTGGAGTTAAAGATATTTTTTGTAGTTTTCCAGTTTCTTGTAATGACCATAGAATATAATTGAGAAAAATTGCTTTTGATTCTGTTTCATTCACTCGAGTAATATAACAGTTTTGAGATTGCTTTCGTCGACTAGGATTATCTAACAGTTTAAGTATAGATGATGATGTTTGGAAATTATTTGTAAAATTATTGTGCTCACTAAGTGTTTGATACTATGTCTAAGAGAACTCTTGCTTTGGAGTTGAGATATTTTTTGTTGTTTTCCAGTTTCTTGTAATGGCCATAGAATATAATTGAGGAACATTGCTTTTGATTTTGTTTCATTCACTTTAGCAATGGAATAACAGTTTTGAGATTGTTTTCCTATGTCCGTCATATAAAAGTTTTGATTTCCTTGCTTTGATTTCCTTGCTTTGATTTCTAATCTTGCAATAGGTTAACCTATCATTTTATCTTAATTCTCAAATCTGAAATTCTAACATGTATGTATGTATTGTTGAGCAATTCTTATAATGGAAAGTTTATGTGGCTAATTAATCTTATGGAATCACTCAATCAATAATCAAAGATGTGATCTTGGTTAATTATAAGGATAATAGAGAGAATTGTAGAGAGAGAAATTCTTGTGATATATCTCTTGTGTAGGAAATTTCCGATCCTTACAAATGAGGTGTTTTCACCTGTTTATACTCTCTTATTAGTGAGGTGACATGTTTTTAGGCCACATAGCCTCTGATGGTGACAAATGTCCTCCACTTGTCACCACCTTAATGACTTGCCCTACTAACTCTAACCTTAACGACCTATGCCTTCCTCCTAGGTTCTCTGGACATCTTGTGTCTTCATTCCTGAGAGAAGGGCGATCATCCGGGCGAGCAACATAGCGAGCAGGTGGGCGAGCACCTTTGGCTTGGCCTTATGGCTTGATGCCTCGTCACTACTGAGTCTGGCGAACAACTTGACGAGCATTTGGGCGAGCAGCTTGGTCTCAGCCTTATGGATTTGTTGCTTCGCCATCCCTGAGCCAGGCGAGCAAGGTGGCGAGCAACTCAGGTGTGGCCATGTGGGCTATTGCCTTGCCATCCCTGAGCCAGGCGAGCAAGGTGGCGAGCAATTCGGATGTGACCATGTGGGCTTGTTGTCTTGCCATCCCTGAGCTAGGCGAGCAAGCTGGCGAGCAGGGTGGCGAGTAACTTACCTTTCAGCGTGCTTTCACTTTAACTATTCTTCAAATATTAAGCTTAGCTCGACAATGAAGTCGGCAAGTGCTTGTCCCTTGATCGCTGTTCGGGGTGCGTAGGTTATACCGTATTGGTTGATCTCTAGTGACCATTTCAGCAGGCGTCCGGCGGTGTTTGGGCGCTGTACTATTTGACGTAGTGGGAACGTTGTCAGCACCTCTACCGGGTGGTCGAAGAAATAAGGCCTCAATTTTCTAACACTCATCACCAGTGCATAAGCCAGCTTCTCTGTTGGGGTGTACCGCAACTCAGCTTCGTGTAAGACTTGACTTACATAGTACACTGGTAGGTGTGTCTTCGCCTCTTCTCGGACCAGGACAGAGCTGATGGCCACCTCCGACGCGGCTAGGTATAGAGACAGTTTCTCTCCAGGAATCGGCTTTGACATGACCTGTGTATCTGCCAGGTATGTTTTGATGTCTTCGAAGGCTCGGTGGCATTCACTTGTCCACACGAAGTGGTTTTTGAGGTGGAGCTTGTTGACTTTGGCCGCCTCTTTGTACCTTCGCGTGTTTACTTTGATTGCTTCGAAGAAAGGGCGGTTTCGGTCACCGAACTTGGAGATGAATCTGTTCAGGGCTGCCATGCACCCAGTCAGTCTTTGAATTTTCTGGACGGAATCGGGTATACCCATCTAGATTATACATTGTGGACCTGTGTCGGGTTGACCTTAATTCCCCGCTGGCTAACTAGGTGCCCCAGGAACTTTCTGGAGTGCATGCCGAAGCTGGTCTTCTTGGGGTTTAACTTCATGTTGTAGTGGCGTAGTATGTCGAAGGTCTATTTTAGGTGGTCCAGGTGGTCTTCCTTCCTCAAACTCTTGACAACTATATCGTCCACGTACACCTCCATGGACTTGCCAATGTGTTGGTCGAACATCTCATTCACCAACCTTTGGTAGGTGGCCCCGGCGTTGATGAGTCCGAACGGCATCCTTTCCCAGCAATACATGTTTTTGTTGGTGTAGAACGCCGTATGTTCCTGGTCATCTGGGTGCAGAGCTATCTGGTGCCGGTGTCCACAAGTAGTCTGTGGACTCGGACGTTCATGATGTTGGCGGTTATCACCAACGAGTCGTTGTGGGGCGTCAGTACCCCTTCCAGGTCCGCTGGGGAAAATGTCAGTTCATAAGTAAGCTGTGAGATGGACCTGGGGCCGGAACTGCCTTCCTGGACTTGGTTTATGGCTCAAATTTCGGCCTTCTTTTTTCTCTTGGATATGGAGGATCCCCTGTCCTGGAGACCTCCGGCAGCTCCGATCTCCTCCTCGAGAACCAAGAGTTCCCGGGTGGGCTCCATGTTTTGCTGAGGCTAAGGAGGTGCCCTCCGCCTGTTCTGGGAACCAGGTTGGTCCGCTTCCTCATCCTCGTCATCGGAGGTAGCCCTCCTCTCGAACCTTGGCCTCTTAGCTGGGGCCTTCTTCACAAATTCGGCGAACTTCCCATCCTCGTAAAATTTCTAGAGTTGTTTGAGGAGGTCTCGGCGTTCGCTGGTAAAGTGGCCGATTGCCTGATGGTAGGCACAGTATTTGTTGGGGATGAGCTTCGTGCGGTCCTGACGGATCCGCCTTGGCTACTCCAGCAGGGCTTTGTCCTTAACAGCTGTAAAGACGTGGTCGACGGAGACCGTGAGGACCTGGTTGACCTTCTCCTTGAGCTCTTCCCCCTCGCCAAAAGCTTTCAAGTTTCGGGGGGGCTTTGTATGTGCCCCCGGACTTCTTCCCGTAGGGCTTCCTCTCCTCGTGGGCTCCAACCTCTTTCAGCAGTGCCTCTTGCATAGCCACGAACACCCCCGCCTTGTGGTGGAATTCGGTGTAAGTGTTGGGACACGCAAGGTGCATCTTCTTCCAGAGATCGGTGCCTTTTTTTAGCCCGGCCATCGCTGCGACAACCTTCGTGTCCTCGCTCGCCAGCTCACCTTCCAGCAGGATTTTGTCGAACCTCTCCAGGTACTGCTGGTCGGTCTCACTCTCGCCTTGGTGGATGTTGGCGAGTCGGTGCTTCTGGATAAGGTAGGACCCGAACCCAGAGAAGTGGGCCAAGAACTCCCGCGAGAGTTGACCAAATGAACAGATTGACCCCGGGGCGAGTGAAGAGAACCAGCGGTGAGCTCGGTCCCCTAGGGTCAGCGGGAAGTTCCGGCATTGAGTAGAGTCGGTGGCGCCAACCGAAATCATAAAGTCTGCGTACTTGGCCAGGTGGACTTTCGGGTCGGATTCACCTTCGTACGCAGACATCACCGGGAACTGGATTTTCTTCTGGACCGGTGCGCGAAGGATGGCAGGTGCCAATGGAGACACGGGGAGAGTGGTGGCATCAGGTCCGCCAGGCTCGGCTGCTACTTGGGCTTGCAGCATTTCGACGATCTTTTTTAGTGAGGCCAGCTCGTCATTGCGGGTCACCTCTGACGGAGGTTGCTCGAAGGTTGTGCGTCTCGTGGACGCACGTCCCTGAGGTGCCTCACTCTGGGGTGACCTCTCTGTGACGGGCTGGAATTGACGTTCGCCATGGGGGCCCAACCTGTCGGTGATGGGCCTTCTCATTCGTTCATAGGCGGACCTGCGCGGCTGCAGGTCCGAGTCTCCTCCGTGGGACGTGACCGGGGTGGCTGTTCGTTCATTTTCCCCGTATCTCGGGCCCAGACGGCCTTGGAGGACTTTCCTCCTTTGTGATTGGTGGGTGCCAGATGCACCGGTGTAGGTCGAATCTCTTTCGGTGTAAGGAGCGGGCTCCTCCTCCACCATCTTGGCCTTGCCGGCCCTTTCCCTATGCTGGCGAGCTTGTGCCGAGCTCGCCTCCTGCTCAGTGGGCAGGACGTTGTATTTCCCCCGGGTCTGAGTGCCCTGGGTTGGCCTGGTTTGCTCCCGGGCTTCGGCAGCTGGAGCTCGCCTGGGCACCAGGGCGAGCTCGTCCTGCTGCCTCTGCTGCAACCTTTGTAAGGTTGCGATGGTGCGTTGGAGCTCGTCGGGGTTGTTGGCCTGGTCCCTCAGGGCAGGGGCCAAGTCTTCTTGGGTCACCACACTCGTGGAGGTCGCGGAGCTGCGGTGCTCTTCTGGAGGGGTGATTGTGAGGTCTCCACCACCTGGCGTGAGGTCTCCGCCTCGGCCTGGTTTTGGTCACCTCCTTTGGACCTTCCGGCAGCTGCGGAGGTCTGTCCTTTGGTGGCTCGAGTGTTAGCCATTTTTGGATTTTGGAGGGGGTAACTTGCTGCAGGTCGCCGAGGTGGACGGAGGTCGCTGGGGTGATGATCGTCCAGCTTGGGTGGAGCTGTGCAAATTTTCGTCTAGCCTTCCGTGTGACGAATTATCCGCAATTCGGTTTATTGAGTACACGCGTGCGTTTGAAAACTTTTTCCGTGCAGGATTTGGGAAATCCATAAATTTAGGTTTTCGTTCGAAGGAATGAATATGTGTATGTATCTTCAAGTGTTCTTGAGTTTTATCAAGAACACCTTCAAATCTTCAAATCTTCAAACAAACCCTAACTTTTTGTTCTTGAAAATTTTTATTTTTCAGATTCATCGCACACCCTCCTTCTAGCGCCAAATTGTTGATAGAATTTACTAATCGTGTTTGTTTATGTGGCTTTATAACGTATTAATCCTATCAAACAATAACTAAGAATTAATGTTCTTAGAGGAGATAATGTAGAGAGAGAGAGAGTGTGTGAGAGCTTAGAGAGAGAAAGTAGAGTGTAGGAAATGTATTAAATTGTGTGAATAGTATAAGAGAGGTCTTATTTATAGGTGTGCGAGTGTGAGACGGCACCTTACGAGCCTATATGGCTTCCGGTGTTGACGATGGTTCCTTACCCTTGCCTTGGTCCCTCACACTGCTTCCCTTTGTTATGCCTCGTCCTACTACATTGCCTTAGACTAGATGGGCCTCATTAAAAATCTCGCCGTAAACTACCCTTGTGGATAAACCGGACGGAGGGAAAAAGAGCCCAACCATCGGGATCTAATAGACTACGGGGCGAGCTCCTAGGCGAGCTCGGAGGTGGGCTCGTGGGCGAGCTCCGGTGCCTTGCGTGGCTTCTGAGTGCCGTGCGACGATGGACCTTGGCGAGGTCCTCGTGGGGGTAGGGGCGAGCTGCGCAGGCGAGCTGCCCTATGTGTGCGAGCTCTAGACTTCCGCGGATCCGGGTGAGCCCTAGTGACCTACCAAGCCTTGGTGATTATTCTTACGCCGATTGTATTAGTTCGCCAGGCCAACACCGAGAACTTGAGAAAGGTGACCGCACTAACTACAAGGTAAACACTGTGGTGAGTGTTATTGATGAGGACGATCTCGACAGCATCCGAAGGGAGTATCACATTCCTTGTGACGTGAAGATGTACGCTCCTCGGGAAAAGGAAAGAGCCGATTGCCCTCCGGAGGGTCTGACAGCGATTAATCTGCACACTCTGGCCGCTGGTGTGATGTTGCCTCTTCACCCCCTCATTGGCCGCTTCTTAGAGACTACAGGTTTAGCTATCACGCAACTAACACCCAATGCTTGGACGTATCTGATCTCGATGTGCACCGTCTTTGCTTTGTAAAAGTATAAGGATCGCCTGACTCCACACGAGTTGAACTACACTCTTTGCCTTAGTAAATGCTCTGAAGAAGGTCAGGGTTATTATTACTTGAAAGCGAGGAGTGACATTCGGATCCTTGAAGGACTGCCTAACAAGGTGAAGGACTGGAAGGAGCAGTTCTTCTTCATCGGCGGTGATTGGCGTGCCCCGGATAACAACGAAGGACTTGGGGGACGCATCATGTCCCCTACTGAGTTTGGCGAGTTACAGCGTAGGACTTGTTAGCATTTTGAATGTTGTTTTCGATATCGTATCTAACGCCTTATTTCTTTGTTGCAGGCCTTACTCCTCCGCGTTGGAAAAAGACGAGCTTGTCCGAGGAATTCAAGTTTACTTGCATTCTTGTCTGTCGACGAAATAAGAAGGACATGACGTTCGAGTATCTGAACAAGTCCAGCTGCCACATTGCCTCGGGGTTGATTACGACTCCCCATCACTTGCGAGCTCAAGTCGCACGCCCAGCAGGTATAACCGTTGTGTTCTTTGGAATTAGCTTACGTATTGAAAAATTTTCTAACTCTTTTCTTGTTTCTTGATGCTTGCAGCTGCTGAGGTTACTATTGCCATTCCTCCATCCTTTCGAATCTTAAACCAAAGGTTTGGAATGGCAAGAACCAAAAGAGACCCCCCTCCGTAGTGTTAGCTGCTCAACAGGCGGCCAAGGCGAAGAAAGGGACGGGGACCGGAGTGACTACCCGTTCCACTACTACCCCACGGGCTCCTCGAGTCGAGGATAGACAAGCCCCGAGTGACTCTCCGGGTGGTGGCCGCCGTTTACATCGTGGTGACGGGTCACGAGTGGAATGTGAAGCTGAAGCTGCCAAGAGGGCAAAGACTTCGAGAGTCTCGGGTTTCGGTGGCTCTGGCCGCGTTGAGGCTTCGGAGCCTACACTTCCGGTCTCAGCCGGTACCTCCACTGCCCCCGCACCCATTCGCTCTGTTGGGCAGTTGTCGGATATTCAGTATTATTGAAAATGAAACCTATTATTACTGTATAGTCACATCTTAAAAATGCATTTTTCAATAATAACATGTGTAAGTCATTAATAATTAGTTAAACTATTTTAAAATACAATTGAATTGCATGGTACATTTGATACATATTATTGATGGATGAACCATCTAAGGGTAAGGAGCTCGCCAGGGAACTAGGGCGTACTCAAGAGAGAAGGTCGGCAGAGGAGCTCGCCCGCAACCGATGAGGCCGCAACCAAGCCCACCGCCATACAACCCAAGAGCTCGCTCAGGAGCCCGTCAGGGAGCTTGCCCGTGTCCCGAGGGGGGACCTCGCCGAGGTCCACCATCACATAGCATCCAGAAGCCACGTGAGGCACCGGAGCTCGCCCTCGAGCTAGCCCGGGAGCTCGCCTTGTAGCCTGTAGGACCTCGATGGTTGAGCTCTTTTTCCCTCTGTCCGGTTTATCCACAAGGGTGGTTTACGGCGATGTTTTTAACGAGGTCCATCTAGTCTAAGGCATAGTAGTAGGACGAGGCACGGTATAGGGAGCAGTGTGAGGGATTAAGACGAAGGTGTGGAACCTCCGTTAACACCGGAAGCCAAATAGGCTCGTAAGGTGCCACCCCACTCTCGCACACCTATAAATAAGACCTCTCTTGTAACTATTACACAATTCTCATACAATTAATATATTTTCTACACTCTACTTTCTCTCTCTAAGCTCTCACTCTCTCTCTCTCCCTACATTATCTCCCCCAAGAACACTAAATTCTTAGTTATTGTTTGGTAGGATTAAATGATGCAAATGGCCACATAAACAAACACGGTTATTAAATTCTATCAACACATATAAAATTAGAGAACATACAAAATGTTAATTGCATGTGAAATTAAAATGTAAATTATTTTCTATGTTTATTTTCTCAATTTATATTTGAGATGTATGTGATGTATTATATGATATTTTTGAGAATTGATTGAACTAAAAAATCGGCCATAAAATTGGTCTATTATTACTTCCCAAAAACTGTTTTAAGATTCAATAGGGTAAAATCGGAAAGAAGCGGAAAAAATTGTAAAAATTCGTCTAAATAAAAAAAATTAATTAAATCGGCCTCTTTTTATTATTTTTTTAAATTAGATCGTGAGACACATCTTTATCTTAAAATTTTTATTCTACAATTTGCATATATTAAAATTTAGTAGTAATATTAACTGTTGATAGAATTTGTTAATCGTGCTAGTTATGTGACTAGTTATGACATATTAATTCCATCAAACAATAATCCAAGATTTTGTGTTCTTGGATATAATATGAGGAGGGAGAGTAGAGAGTTTAGAGAGAGAAATATTGTAATGGGCACTGTATTGATTTTTCAGAATTGTGTGAATAGTACAAGATAGGTCTTATTTATAGGTGTGTGAGTGTGAGATGGCACCTTACGATTGTTTGCTTTGGCCGCTTCTTTGTACCTTCGTGTGTTTGCCTTAATTACCTCAAAAAATGGACGATTTCGATCGCCGGACCTGGAGATGAATCTGTTCAGGGCTGCCATGCACCCAGTTAGTCTTTGAATTTTTTGGACGGAATCGGGTATCCCCATCTCGATTATGCATTGGACCTGTGTTGGGTTGACCTCAATTCCCCGCTGGCTAACTAGGTGCCCCAGGAACTTCCCAGAGTGTACGCCGAAGCTGGTCTTTTTGGGGTTCAACTTCATGTTGTAGTGGCGCAGTATGTCGAAGGTCTGTTTCAGGTGGTCCAGATGGTCCTCCTTTCTCAAACTCTTGACAACTATGTCGTCCACGTACACTTCCATGGATTCGCCAATGTGTTGGTCAAACATTTTGTTCACCAATCTTTGGTAGGTAGCTCCGGCGTTGATGAGTCCGAACGACATCCTTTCCCAGCAATACATGTTCTTGTTGGTGTAGAACGCCGTGTGTTCCTGGTCATCTGGGTGTAAAGCTATCTGGTGATAGCCCGCAAAAGCATCCATGAATGTCATCATCTCATGGCCTGCGGTGCTGTCCACCAACTGGTCAATGTGAAGTAGTGGGAAGTTGTCCTTCGGGCATGCTTTGTTCAGGTCCGTGAAGTCAATGCAGAGTCTCCATGTCCCATTGTGTTTCTTCACCAGGACGGGGTTCGCGACCCACTGCGGACACAAAGCTTCCTTGATGAGCTTGTTGTCTAACAACTTCTCCACCTCAACTGTTAGAGCTGCGTACTTGTCTGGCCCATACTTTCTTCGCTTTTGGCGTACGGGTCTCCTCGTCGGATCTATGTTAAGTCTGTGGCAAGCATGTTCCAACGGGATCCCCGTCATATCTTCGTGGGACCAGGCAAACACGTCTAGGTTGGTCATCAAGAAGAGCTCCATCCTCGACCGGTACGGTTCAGGTAACTCAGAACCGATGAAGAGTTCTAAGTCCCTTTTCGGGTCCACCGGGAGTGCCGTCAACTCTTCCATGGGGGTTGCTTTTCTTTTTTGACTTTTCCACCTCGATGAACTCATCCCACTCCCCTTGTGACATCTGCGTAGGCTCGTGGCCTATGCGCAGTTCGAGGTCATCGGGTCGGGCGAGCTCTTCAGCTGCGAACACCTCTGGTGGTCTGTCGGCTTGGGATGGTGTGGTGACTTGGGGGGTTGGGTCAACGTCCATTGGTGTTGGTTCTTGACCTCCCGCAGGTCCCCCACCTTGGGCCTCGTCAGCTACCTCCATGGGAATTGGCCCGCTGCCCCTGCGCAGGTGCTGACCTCTGCGCAGGTCCCAACACTTGGGTTTCTTCCAAGTCCTCCATTGGTGTCGGTTGTGCGTCTCGCACAGGTCCAGTGCCTTGGTTGATTTCTGACAAATCGCCTACCTCCATCATCTCAGTCTCGACCGAGATGACGTCCAGGATGTTTGGCTCGTCTGTAGGAATCTGTGCTTCCTCTTCAAGGACTTGGACTCGTGTCACCGCTTTTTTGACCTGACCATCTTTCATTTGGAGTAAACATTCTCTGGTCTTTTTCTGGTCACCTTTTATAGTTCCGGCACCCTTTGGAGTTGGGAATTTTAAACAGTAGTAGTAGGTCGAACACGCCACTTTTAATTCATTAATAAATGGGCGACCAAGGAACCCGTTGTAGGAGGACTGCTGGTCGACAACTAGGAAATCTATGAGCCTAGTCAGTCTCCTTTCGGGGTCCTCAGCAGATACAAGCTGGACGCTCAACCTAACACTACCTAG
Source organism: Prunella vulgaris (assembly GCA_026898435.1). Taxonomy (NCBI): domain Eukaryota; kingdom Viridiplantae; phylum Streptophyta; class Magnoliopsida; order Lamiales; family Lamiaceae; genus Prunella; species Prunella vulgaris. Next base: position 3,287,298 of record JAPKLY010000002.1, read on the forward strand.
GGGGACGGTTACAGCTTCTCCGAACCCCACTATCCTAGCATTGCTAGGTTCCAGATACGACTCAAAATCACCTAAGGCATCCAAGGTGGATTTGAAGAGAATGTTGGTGAATGCGCCGGTGTCCACAAGTAGCCTGTGAACTCGGACGTTCATGATGTTGGCGGTTATCACCAACGAGTCGTTGTGGGGCATCAGTACCCCTTCCAGGTCTGCTGAAGAAAACGTCAGCTCGTCAGCAAGCTGTGAGATGGACCTGGGGCCGGAGCTGCCTTCCTGGACTTGGTTGATGGCCCGGATTTCGGCCTTCCTCTTTCTCCTGGAGACCTCCGGCGGCTCCGATCTCCTCCTCGAGAACTAAGAGTTCTCGAGTAGGCTCCATGTTTTGCTGAGGTTGAGGAGGTGCCCTCCGTCTGTTATGGGGACCGGGTTGGTCTGCTTCCTCCTCTTCGTCATCGGAGGTAACCCTCCTCTCGAACCTCGGTCTCTTAGCTGGGGCCTTCTTCACGAACTTGGTCAATTTCCCCTCCTCGTAAAATTTCCAGAGTTGCTTGAGGAGGTCTCGGCACTCGCTGGTGAAGTGGCCGATGGCCTGATGATAGGCACAGAATTTATTGGGGTTGAGCTTCGTGCGGTCCTGGCGGATCCGCCTCGGCTCCTCCAGCATGGCCTTGCCTTTGACGGCGGTGAAGACGTGGTCAACGGAGACAGTGAGGACCTGATTAAGCTTTTCTTTGAGCTCGTCTCCCTCGCCAAAGGCCTTTAAGTTCCGAGGTGCTTTGTAGGTGCCCCCGGACTTCTTCCCGTAGGGCTTCCTTTCCTCGTGGGCACCAACTTCTTTCAGTAGTGCCTCCTGCATAGCCACAAACACCCCCGCCTTGTGGCGGAATTCGCTGTAAGTGTTGGGACATGCGAGGTGCATCTCCTTCCAGAGGTCGGTGCCCCTCCTGAGTCCGGCCATCGCCGCGACGACCTTGGTATCCTCGCTTACCGGCTCGCCTTCCAGAAGAACTTTGTCGAACCTTTCCAGGTACTGCTGGTCGGTCTCGCTCTCGCCTTGATGGATGTTGGCGAGTCGGTGCTTCTGGGTAAGGTAGGACCCGAACCCAGAGAAGTGGGCCAGGAACTCCCGCGAGAGTTGGCTGAACGAGCAGATTGACCCCGGGGCGAGTGAAGAGAACCAGCGGTGAGCCCGGTCCCCTAGGGTGAACGGGAAGTTCCGGCACTGGGTGGGGTCGGTGGCGCCAACCGAAATCATGAAGTCCGCGTATTTGGCCAGGTGGACTTTTGGGTCCGACTCGCCTTAGTATGCGGACATCACCGGGAATTGAATTTTCTTCTGGACCGGTGCGCGGAGGATGACGGGTGTCAAAGGAGAGGCGGGGAGAGTCGTGGCGTCAGGTCCGCCAGACTTGGCTGCTACTTGTGCTTGTAGCATTTCCACGGCCTTTTTCAGTGAAGCCAGCTCGTCATCTCGGGTCACCTCCGGCGGAGGGTGCTCAAAGGTTGTGCGTCTCGCGGACGCACATCCCCGAGGTGCCTCACTCTGGGGTGACCTCTCAGTGGCGGGCTGGAATTGGCGTCCGCCGTGAGGGCCTAACCGGTCGGTGGCGGGCCTCCTCAGCCGTTCGTGGGCTGATCTGCGTGGCTGCTGGTCGGAGTCCCCATGGGACGCAGCTGGGGCCGCCGTACGCTCATTCTCTTCGTACCTTGGGCCCAGGCGGCCTTGGAGGACTTCCCTCCTTTGAGATTGGTGGGTGCCAGATGCCCCGGTGTAGGCCGACTCCCTTCCAGTGTAAGGAGCGGGACCCTCCTCCACCATTTTGGCCTTGCCGGTTCTCTCCCTGCGCTGGCGAGCTTGTGCCGAGCTCGCCTTCTGTTCGGTGGGGAGTACGCTGTAGTCCCCCCTGGTTTGGGTGCCCTGAGTGGGCCTGGTCTGCTCCAGGATTTCGGCGGCCGGAGCTCGCCTGGGTACTAGGGCGAGCTCGTCCTGCTGTCGTTGCTGCAATCTTTGTAAGGTCGCGATGGTGCGTTGGAGCTCGTCGGGATTGCCGACCAGGTCCCTCAGGGCGGGGGCCAAGTCATCCTGGGTCACCGCAACTCGCGGAGGTCGCCGAGCTGCGGTGCTCTTCTGAGGAGGTGGTTGTGATGTCTCCACCACCTGGCGTGAGGTCTCCACCTCGGCCTGGTTTTGATCACCCCCTTTAGACCTTCCCGCAGCTGCGGAGGCCTGTCCCTTGGCGGCTCGAGTGTTAGCCATTTTTGGGCTTCGGAGGGGGTAGCTCGCTGAAGGTCGCCGGAGTGGAGGGAGGTCGTCGGAATGGTGGAGGTCGCCGGTGTGATGGTCGTCCAGCTTAGGTGGAGTTGTGTAAGTTTTCGTCTAGCCTCGCGTGTTGACGAATTATCCGAAGTTCGGTTTATTCGTGTGCACGCGCGCGTTTGAAAACTTTTTCCGGGCAGATTTTGCAAAATCCGATAATTCGGGTTTTTGTCCGGAAATCTGGGTTCTTCGTTCAAGGGATGAAGATGTATGTGTATCTTCAAGTGTTCTTGAGTTTTATCAAGAACACCTTCAAATCTTCAAATCTTCAAAGAAACCCTAACTTTTTGTTCTTGAATTTTTTTTTTTTTTTAATTTTCAGGTTAAAAAACGACCCTCCTTCTAGCGCCAAATTGTTGATAGTATTTGTTAATCGTGCTAGTTATGTGGCTAGTTATGACATATTAATTCCATCAAACAATAATCCAAGATTTTGTGTTCTTGGATATAATATGAGGAGGGAGAGTAGAGAGTTTAGAGAGAGAAATATTGTAATGGGCACTGTATTGATTTTTCAGAATTGTGTGAATAGTACAAGAGAGGTCTTATTTATAGGTGTGTGAGTGTGAGATGGCACCTTACGAACCTATGTGGCTTCCGGTGTTGACGAGGGTTCCTTACCCTCGTCTTGGTCTCTCACACTGCTTCCTCTATCATGCCTCGTCCTACTACTATGCCTTAGATTGGATGGGCCTCATTAAAAACCTCATCGTAAACCACCCTTGTGGATAAACCGGACTGAGGGAAAAAGAGCGCACCATCGGGCTTCTATTCAACTAATAGGCGAGCTCGTCGGCGAGCTCGGAGATGAGCCTAAGTGGTTTGGGCGAGCTCTAGGGCGAGCTCTAGTGCCTTGTGTGGCTCACGGACGTTATGCGATGATGGAACTCGGCGAGACCTTCCTAGGGGTACAAGGCGAGCTATGGGCGAGCTCCAAGGTGACAGAGGTGACCCCTTCTGGGCGAGCTACGCAGGTGAGTCATTTCCATGTAGGCGAGCTCCGCACCTTTAAGGATCTGGGTGGGTCCTGACGACCTACCAAACCTTGACGATTATTCATATACGAACGGTATTAGTTCGCCAGTCCAACATTAACGGTTAGATATCCGACCCAATCGGTTGGACCGATTAAACCAACAACCGGTGTCTTGTCCGATTTGATCACTGATCCGATTATGAAAATATTAATATTAAGTAAATGATGAAACTAAAAATTGAAACCACAATAATGTAATAATATCAGTAGGTATATATATGAAATAATATATATCAGTAAATAAATATAATAAAATTAGTATCGTATTATAAATAAATTTAATAGGAAACATACTCTTTTCAACTAATGTAATTAAAAGAACAAATTTTCTAATCGTAATTAAGAAGAACAAATTTTATAATTTTTATTTAAAAAATCATTCCTACATAAAAAAGGTATAACGTTTATAGTTTTCCATTTCTATTAGATGCATATATATAACTATATTTTAAAATAAAAACACATTAATAATTTATAAAACATATAATAAATAAAAACAAAATATTAATGCTAAATATGGTGGTATATAAGAAACATTTGTCAATATATTTTATTGAGAAATATTAACAGTATAATCAACTTATATTTTTTTTATAATTAGCTACCACTTTTCAATATAAATTATTAATCTCAACTGTATAGTGAAGATTTTTTAATCTAGTGAGTTAACTCACCTGATCATTGGACATTTCATTTGAGTGAGTGACCTGAATTCGATTCCATCTGATTACGACGCATCTAAGTCATGCAAGACTAAGACCAAAAAAAAAAAAAAAGGGCCAAAAAAAGATTAACTTTGCCTAGGGCACTTTTGCATTCCCCATATAATTATAATTAACTAATTGATTAATCATGAACCGATATTTTAAGTCGCTGAAATCCAGAAAAAGAGAAAAATGGTTGGTGATGATCCTTTCACAACCAAACTTATGAGCAGTATTAAATATTAAAAAACATAAAAAGAGTATTGGTTGGACGTCTAAATTCATTGGGAGGCAACTTGAACTAAAAAGCGTTGGAGAAATATTGTTTTTGGAATAGGCTTTGTAACATGTGCAAAGTCTTCTATCTGAAAATGAATATAATGACATCCACTAAAAATTACATCTTATTTAACACCTAAAATACATGAATGGTTGGGGGATCATGTTTTCTAGATTTTGTTTCTACTTTTGTGAGTACATGTGATGTGAACCTAAGCTCAACTCTGGGTGTGGTGGTCGAGACATGATCATAATATATATTTTTACTTTTTTATTAATGCTAATTATTAAATGAGAAAATTAATATGGACAGAGGGAGAATAATTAAGACCTTATTTGTCACTCTCACATCCACAGCACTGTAAATATATAATTTAATCTCATTAACTTATTGAAAAGTTTATAACTTATTTTATGTTATGAAATTATTCTTTTATTTTCTTGTAAAATTTAATGTATGCATATGAATATATTAAAATTATTTTTTATATTAATTAATATATTTTACAATTTAAAATAGATATTAATTTAAAACTAACTCATTTTGTTCATTAATAAAGATTATAATTATTAATTAAAAATATTTGAGACAACAATTTCAAGTTAAAATAGAGTACAATACTACAATATATTTATTTATAATTATTTTGACCTGCGATTTATATGAAAAAAAAAAAAAGAGCTTTCATTTCTTAAAAGGGAAATTATCAAATTTTTTTTTTTCAAAATATCAAGGTATTAGATAGTTAGTTTCAAGACAAAACTTATATATTGTTTTATGAGTTTGTAAACACGACTTCAAATAAACTCATGTAATTTTTATGTGTAATTACTGTCGTTGTTATACAAATATAATAATATATATATATTTAATTTTTTAATAGTAATATATATTTATATAACAATAATAGTAAATATAGATGTATACACATAACAGTGATATTTAAAAAATCCAAATTATCGTGAATTTGAGTTTATACTAGTTTTTCTCTTGTTTTATTATTTATTTATTTGTTCCTTATAAGGCAGAGCTCTCAAATTAATTAAGTAAGGCAGAGCTCTCAAATTAAAACGGCTCGCAACCACCGTTGTTGGAAGAGCAGCACGGTTCAATTTTTAGAGTAACTCTTATGTGAAATTGAGTTCACTGTTATGTATAATTCTTAACACTATTATTCATATGTACTATCACTGTTATTAAAATATACTTAATTTTTAACAGTGATAGTGTATATGCATAATAATGACAGTAATTATATATTACAGTAATAATGTAAACACATGATAATGATAATTGAAAATTCAAGTTCACCGTGAACTTGAATTCATACAAGTTTTTGTCCATTTTTTAATGTGTCGAATAAATTTCAACCCGAACCACCATAGTCATGATCGAGTCTGACAGTTTTCACTTTTCCTTGTAATGTTGAAATTAAATTATTATTCAATTTATTTTCTTAGTGTCTTTTCTCATAGTGAACCACAGTTGGAGGAAAAGCGGCATGGTTCACTTTTTAAGTGTCTTTTCTCATGGTCAAGTGGTTTTTCTCAACCATGACTTGGAAAGTTAGGGAGGGAGTAGGGGTGGCAAAATGGGCCCGGCCCAATGGGCCGGCCCAGTTGACCCGTCTTTCAGGCCAGGTCGGGCCTAAAAATAAGCGGCCCGAAATGAACCGGGCCGGGCTTGGCCCGAAAAAAATATTGGCCCGGTTTTTTATTTTTTTTTATTTTTTATTTTTTTAATTATGATGTTGTAATGTACCAAATCAAAAGACTCAAAATAAAAAACTACCCAAACCCTAAATTCCTAATTATAATTTCTAACTTTTTTTTAGTTTAATTCTATTAATGTTTGATTTTTAACCAAAATGAATTGAGTTTCAATAAACTAATATTTATTAATTAGAATTTTCCAAAATGAGTTTAGTTCCCCTGTTTGTTTTCAGGTTCTAAACGTGTGTGTGTTTTCATTTTTCAAGTTCATTAATAATATATATAATTAGAATCTTATTGATTAGTTTCATTAATTATATATACATATATATATATTATTTGAGTGTGTGTTTCCTTATGTTTAAATTAATATTAAAAATATTTTGGGATTATAATTTAGTGTCTATCAAAATATGTTTATTATTTTTACATGTTAAAAATAATAAATATAAATAATATATTTCAAATTTAATTATTAAGTAATGGGTCATTTTGGCCCGGTGGCCCGCATAGGGTCAGGCTGGGCCGATAAAATGTAGGCCCGATTGGTACCGGGCCCGGCCCTGCCCGTAAAATACCAGCAGCCCGGTGGGCCAGTGCCGGGCCGTCCCGGCCCGGCCCATTTGCCACCCCTAGGAGGGAGTGTGAATATATACGATGATAAAACAATCACCACTAAAATAAAATTAAAAAAGTAACATAATTAATCTTCCTTTTATTTATTCTCTTGATATTCATCCAAACTAGAAATTAACATTAAATATGAGTATGTCTAGTAAATTAATTTTAACGTACAACTCAAAATAATATAATTAATTATTAAAATAAATCACAAATTGGTACAAAAGTAATGCATTATATGCATATAAGTACAAATATTTGCATAATAATGTAAACATTATAAGTTGAATAGAGTTGTTTTTTTTTTTTTTTTTTTATTTTTTAAATTTTTTAAAATTTTTTAAAATTTTATAAAAATTTATGATTGACCCTTAATTATTTTATTGATATGTATTTGCTAGTATATATCAAATTAATATATTTTATTTAAAACTTATAATGTTGTTAAAATATACAGCATAAATATAAAATATTCATGGAGTTGATTCATAGTATAATTTGGCTTAAATTTTAATCATTTCACAATTTGGACGAACTATCATGCATGATTAGCATTTAAAAGCATTTTCTTAAACATTTTATGAAAGTTTGTAAGGGTTCGCTTTTGATATATTAATTACAAAAAATATCATCTGTGTCAAAAAAAAAAAGGAAGAAATAATATCTCCTAATTAAATTTCATTTTGGACATAAGCAATCCTCTTAATTAAGGCGTCGGAGTTATGAGAGGGTCACAACATAGATCTTATGGTGGTCATGATACACATATTTATTTAGAATTTACAAATATTTCTCTTATAGTTTATATAAAACTCCTTAATTAATTGGTTCAATCAGTAATTAAATAAGTGTAAGAATATGTGTCATTTGATTAAAAATGTTAATTCAGCACCTATATATTGTAAAATTATCATCTCAGGGTTTAAAGATTTTTTTTATTGATTGATCAAGGCCCGAAATATTGGAAAAAAAAAATAATCAATTTAGGATCTCAAAATTATTAAGTCCGTATTTTGCATATTATAATTTATAACACATTTATCGTGAAATTTATTTGGAGATTATTAATTAGTTGTTTCACACAATAACTACTCTAGAAACTATAGAAATGCCATCAAATATTGGGAATTTTAATAGGAAAAATATTATATATGTAACACATACCAAATTAATTAAACATGCATATTCATATTGTGTAATTTCTATGTAACATTTTTCACGCTCTATTATCTAAATGAGTGATTTACATATTGTTTTAAAAAAATCACTATATTTACAAATCGGTGCTGTGCAGAAAAAAAAAAGTGATTCTGTGCAAAAATTATGCATCTATTTGTAAATATATATAGTGATTTTTTTGAACCTATATGTAAATCACCATATTTAAATTGTTGATTTCATATCACACAAGACAAGAATTTTTTTTTAAAGGCCAACAGGTTAGGGGGTTAGCAAAAGGAGACTCGTAAGTTTGCGGTCTAGCAATTTAAGGACCACACCTTTTCGGGCTGACAATTTAAGGACCACAATTTTTTAACTTGACAATTTAAGGACCGCAGTTTTTTTAACTTAGCAAATTATGGACAAATTGGCCCGCATTAGCTCCAATTGGGCTAATACGGGCTGGAACTTATACAGGCCAATTTGTCTTCAATTTGCCATGTTAAAAAACTGTGGTTCTTAAATTGTTAAGTTAAAAAGTTGCGGTCATTAAATCGTGCGAACCTCTTTTTGCTAACCCCCAAACTTGCTTAAAAAAAAAAAAAAAAATCTCCACACAAAACATATTCTTTGGTCTGGAATAATTAATATAAGTGTTAATTGATCCCTAACTCATCGTTTGCTAGCTTAGAACTTGATTGATATTGTAATATTAGGTTATTTAGACTCCAATATCTAAAATTCACACCATAGATTAGTACGCAAAGTGTATTTCCTAATATATCTTTCTTTTTCTATCTGCGCAAATTCAAACATGTCATTTCGGAAGAAATATTGAAAGTGAACAAACTTATGAAAGTATGTGCTAATTTCAGAAAAGAATTTTAAAAAAGGTGCATAGTTTCAATTTTTTTTTTTTTTGAGTTCATGTTGTTTTCTTGGAACATTAGACTTAATTTTTTTTAAATGCCAAACCGAATATATTACATCATTATCCTTCAAAATTATATTTTATTCACCCAAAATATATCTATAGATTCATATGGAATAATACATAAATAACAAACATTAATTACTCTAAAATCCTTTTACTTTTAACTTGTTTATTTCCAAACAAAAAAAAAATATTTATATCAACATATTATTCATCCCACTTCACTACATTCTTGCATGTATACATATCAAATAGAGTCAAAAAAAAAAAAAAAAGAAAGAAATGAACATATGGTTAAAAAATCTAAAAACCACTGAGTTTTACTTTTTAAAATATTAAAATCTAAATAACCTGTACTTACCCTTAGTGAAATTTCATGGGCTCTTGTTGACCTAAGAGGACAAAACAAATTTTAATCAACGTTGTCCCATGCCAAATTCGTCTCATGGAACTTTCTAAACAATAAACACCCCGCAAACCCTTTTTTAGTAGACATTTTTCTTCTCCATCCAATTTTCTATATATGTATGCAAGAAATGGAAACAAATTTCTTTAAAAAAAATTATATTTCATTAATTATTAATTAATTTGTCAATAATTTTATTCATAAGTAGATCATATAATTAACACAAGTTAGCAGTAACACCTTCCAACATATTTAATTTATACATAAATTATTAATATTATTCAAAATTTGTTTTAAATTTATACATAAATTTCTTCAATAACTGATATAATTAAATTAATACTCACTCCGTCTAATAGCAATTTGCACACTTTTCTTTTTCGGATGTCCCACATAAATTTGCGCACTACTTAATAAAGAAAATATTGATTTGCGTGAACACTCACAAAATTATACATATACTATATATGTCATTATTTTATTTGTAAAATACATTTTTTTCTTAAAAATACGACATCTCATTAGAGTGCAAATTTCTATGAAACGGGGGAGCATATTTTATAATTTCCACACACATATACACACCGTATCAATCCAATTGTTTAGAAAATCCAAAAATACAATTGTGATCACTGGACTTATATTTTGTGTTCCGATAATTCATACATCTTATTTAGTATTATATATCGTCTTAGTGTGATTATTGTATTACATGTGAACGTATCAAAGAAAAAGTGTCGAGACATTATATATAGCAGCACAATTGTTTACTAGTGTGATGATTGTACATGTGCAAGTCTACACGTACCTACTGGCACAATAAAAAAATTTGTACTTTGTGAATATGTATAAAAAGTTGATTTTCTTTTAATTAAATCCATGTACTTTATAATCTTTTTTAAAGAAAAAGAATACTATGAATTAGTTTCTTGAAATTAATTTGTTTACATTTTGTATATATATGTAATTTTAAATATTGCTTCTTCCAAACATTTTGTATGAAAAAGTATCCGAATATAAATATTGCTTTTTCCATACAATATAGTCAACTGTACGTTGAAACTTCCATGCGGTTGCCACGAAATTCGAGTAGAATTTCCATGCAATATCCAATATATCTACATACAATTGCATTGACTTGATCACATAATATTATTTATTTTTATATATATATATGCAAACACGACAAAAATGTAGGAATCTTCATGCGGGTTGGCCGGAAATCACCTCGAATAGCCTACATAAAACAATATATATATATTTATGGCACCTTCATGAGCTCAATTAGGACCGTTGTTTTTCCACCGCAAGGCCGAGAGCTAACTATCGAGACTTTGGACTAGCTTCTTCTTTGCGACGGATTTCTATGTCAGAAATTGGGGTGTGGATATTTGCAGTTGCCTGCAGGACGAGTCGAGTTGACGTTGCATGCATAAGCTTCTAATTTGTTGATATATCAAGTAAGTTTTTTTTTTTAAATAATTCTTTAAATATTATAATTATCAGTAGACCTAAGAAACGTAATTAATGGCGCTAGCTCTTGATGAGAATTAATTTTACATGAAATCATGATGTTAATTTTATGCCTCCAGCAGCAGGCCGGCTCTACCATTTTTGTTCAATAACTTCAACTGGTAGCCAAAATGGTCTTAAGGAAATTCTGTGTCACGGTCACCGATGGATTTATAGTTGAAAATATATTTGAATTATGTTTCATATATAATATATATGGTGAAATTGATTTTCATAAACCAACTCTCACATCTTTAGTTTAATTAGTAAAAATAATTAACTCATATACTTTAATGAAACATCAAATTCTCAATAAAAATAATTTGTACTCTACTCTTTAATTAGTGAAAACATCTCGTATCTTTTAACAAAACAACTCATACTCTTCAAACAACTCTATACTTTACAGTTAAACTTAATTAAATATTAGCATCTTAATTTTTTATCCTATATTTTCATGAACTCGATCAGCATCTTAATTTTTTTTATCACAAGAAGTTAATTATTTTTGTCTTTTTAATAGTACCATATACATGCTCAAATTCTTGCAGAAATTAAGCTTGAAAATGATCATGCACGACATCAATATACTAAAAAAAAGCGTGTTAGATTAACGAGGTATAACAAGCATATATATGTGGAGGTTTTATTTTGTTTATGTAAGAAGTCGATCGAGTATGATAGAAATATGAGTAATTCGGGATTTATGTCAGATTTGGCTAAAAAAAAAGCAATTAACATTATCGTTGCTGAGTAATTATTACAAACTGCACACATCCATGGGAAGCTCAATATTAATTTCTAGCTTGAATGAATATTTTATGATTTAATTATTACACACTAACATTTACTTTTTGTTTATGCATGTGTGGGTACTTAAATCATACATCCAATTAATTTTCTTAAAATTTCAGAAATGACACGGCTAATTAATGTTTTATGCATGGTTTATATATAGAGTACCTTTATGTCATCAATTAATGCACTCATCTCTCATCAGATTTCATGAAATCAATGCACCTCTTTTTTTAATTAGAATTTAAAATTCATATATATATATATATATATATATGTGTGTGTGTGTGTTTGTGTGGGTGTCAGAATACATTTGTGTTTGTGTGTGTGTCAGAATACAGAGGAGTTGGGCAACTTCCGTGGGGCAAATGGGCGGCAGAAATATATACGAAGGGTACTCGAACATTAATGTGTTGGTGGTCATATAAAACAAAAAGTAGAATTAATTAATTAATTCATCTGAAATAAAGTGTAAATATGATAATCAAGATCACAAATGGGACCAAGATCGAGTAGCCCAAAATCATCTGAAATAAAGTCTAAATATGATAATCAAGATCACAAATGGGAGCAAGAGTAGCCCAGAATTCATCTGAAATAGGAGGAGCTGCTGCTGCTGCATCATCACTTGACGACAAGGAAGGCGTTGCTGCAAGAGAAAGCGTGTTATAAATTAAGGTAACAATTAATTGTGAACTCCATATATATATATATATATATATATATATTAGTACTACTTAATTAATGCAAAATGCATGAATGAATGAATTATATATACCCATGGAATTCATTAATTGGTCACTATTGACGTCGCAATTGAGTTGTTTAGCTTCCAGCTTTTCGAGTCGTGTGTACCAGAAATTCTTGATGTCATTATCTGTCCGCCCAGGCAACTCCTTCGCAATCTTCGACCACCTGCATGCCATATATATATATTATATGATCATCGGATAATATTATAATTAACTAATTAATTTATTACTACAATTAAGAAACCAACCGTTTGCCGAATTCACGATGGAGAACTTGAATAGTGCGCGTTTCCTCAGGAGTAAAGGGCCCACGCCGAATGTCCGGACACAAATAGTTAAACCATCTGAGTCTGCAGCTGTTCCCACTCCTCCTTATCCCTACAAAAACATATATATATATATATATATATATATATAATACTATCTATGTTACATCATGCATCAACGTCATCATGATCATGTCATCATATATATGAATGAATAAATACCTAAATTGCGTGCCATATTGTCCCAATGATGAGGTCCATGAGTGTAAACATAGTGTCGGAGCTTGTCGTCCTCCTCTTCTGTCCATCCCACCTTTCCTCTCATCTCATTAATTTGCTCCATCTATCACAACCCTACTTTGCTCGAATTAAGACAATTAAGTACTTAGTTTCAGTGAAGAATTGATTGATCACATGTGAGGCTATATATACAGGCCGACTCAGCAACTGTTCATGCCTATGTATGTATGTATGTATGTATGGCAGCGAGCGTTGGATAATGGTTGAATAAGAGAGAGATTTTTATTGACACAATCTCATCCAACATCAATTTGTTCCGATCACATCTACCTCCGTTGGTACGTACGATAAGTCTTAATTTGTTATTACTATGACCACCTTTTTATTTTATTTATTTGTTTATTTTTACTAATTGATATTTGCCAGTGAAATTAAATTAATGGATGGACCCAAGCTGAATTTTAAATAAGGTGGAATTCTTTCATGCTCCATTTGAATGGGTGGATTTGAAATCCGTGAATTTCACACATAAATAATATATCTCTTTACAAATACTTTAATTTGAATTATGTTTAAAATAGAAAAATTTTAAATTCTCTGCAAAATCATGTAATTTTAAAGGTATTTAAACATAACCCATGTTATTCTTAACTTGAAATGTATATTTTTTTTAAATCCACCCATTCATCTAAATGGAGCTTAGACATTTGCTTTAAGGAAAAAAATATCTAAGCATGCATATTTTTTGGTATAAATAAATTTTATCCTTTAAAATAAATACACCGTAATTATAGTATCACCACATCATTAATTTATTAATTTTCCAATGCAGAAGAAAATTAAATAAATAAATAGATTTTATAAGTCGATGAGACTTAATTAGTTCAGAATCTATATATATATATATATATATACACGTAGCTGTCCAACCATTTTTCACACAAAACTCAATTCAACTTAGTCTACTACGAGTGTTTAATTAGTTGAGGACTCAGCATGTTCGTCTTTTTCCACTCTTTAAGTTTCTAGACCTTTTTTCCCAACTTGGTTTCTCTCTCATACCCTACAGAATTCTGAACAAAAATGATCGATGCTAGCTAGTCCATTCCTTTTTATTTTGACCAATCTAAAATTGTTTTTGTGCCATCGAGCACATGCTAACGAAAATCATTTAATTTCTTAAGAACAAGAAGAATTAAGTTATTTAATACTACTACCTACTACACTATAATTAATCCATAATAATACATAATTAGCAAGAGTAGGGAAAATAGTTTCTCAACAAACAAAAATTTGTTGTGAAAATTAAAATCAAGAGTAGTATATGTTAATTTCTATTAATAAATTTTCTGGGTTTTCTTATTAGTTGGTCTCATTTCCACGTTGGTTTTAGTGGCTAAATTGTATTTGAGCCACATTGACCCCAAAAAATGTCTTTTTTTTTTTATACTGGTCGAAAATGTAAGAGAATTATTTGGAATTGTTGGGATGAATATCAGTGGTCTCAATGCTTAATTTGGGAAAGATATATATATGGTCTCCTGATGTATATGTGTACGTGTTATCACATTCTCTCCGCGTATCGCGCTCTATGGCCCACACTGAAGGATTTGCAATTTAATGCGTAAATGATTTGGAATTGATCGGAATAAATTCATTAGTTGTCTTAATGCCTTAATTCAGTATAAAAAGTTTTAAATGAACCATATAAAACACTATTAAAATGGCTAAAAAAAGAATTTTGTAACATTACATAGCAAAAAAAGAATTTAGCCAAGTAAAAATGGCTAAAAATGAATTTTTTTAGTACTGTTATTTTCGTTTTGTAAAACACAACTAATTTGTTATTTAATGAATATATACATATATGATTAAAAAGTTTATTTCATATTTGACAAGAAGTTAATTATTTTGTCTTATCAATGCCTATATGCTCAAACTTTTCAGATAACAAGCTTGAAAATGATCACGACATTAATTATACATATATATATGTAAAACGCATTAATTAGGTTAACGATGTATAAACATGCACATATATATATATATATATATATATATAT
>JAPKLY010000002.1:3302196-3328939 GCA_026898435.1 Prunella vulgaris
TTAATGTCCTAGATCTCTACCAAATATATACATATTATTCTAACAAACTTGTTGAAAAGTAGTTCATGATATGAACTATTTTCACACAAAATCTACTCATATAATGCCTGCATGAAGCCGAAAAATGTAAGTGAGAGGATTGCCCAAGCCCACCCAAGACCACACTCACTACCGATGTGGGATATCATAATACCCCCCTTCACGTAAGAGACTCATCAGGCTCGACACATGGTTCCACTGGTGGATCCACACATCGAGTAGAGAGGTGGCTCTGATACCTTGTATGAAGGCCTAACTATACACATAAAATCCAGGTTGTAAGTGAGAGGATTGCCCAGGCATATAAGCCCACCCAAGACCACACTCATCACCGATGTGGGATATCTTAATATATTTAATCTCTCTTTTTGTTTTATATTATATGTCATTCGTTTAAAAAATGTATATATATATATATATATATATGTGTGTGTGTGTGTGTGGAGGTAATCCCTGGTTTATTTTGTTTATGTAAAGATTCGAGTATGATAGAAATATGAGTATTTCGGAATTTATGACAGTTTTGAGTAAAAAAAAAACACAACTTTCTCTCTCTGTCCACCAAATTATTTCTCACTTTTCTTTTTTATTTGTTCACAAATTTTTTTCCCATTTTCTTATTTAGAAATAACCCACACTCATAATAAAATTTTGGGTTCCACAGTACTTTTACTTTTTCCTTACTTTATCTATTATTTCAATATAATACTACTTTTTATTAAATCTCGTGCCTACAAAAGAAATGGGAAAAAAATTCATGAACGGGGGGAATATTAATTACATTATTGTTTCTGCAATTATGATTAGTAAATATTACAAACTACACACATCCATGGGAAACTCAATATTTATAAACGCAGAATTTAAGATGGTTAATTGGTTTATATTTTATCCTATATTTTCAATCTTTCTAAATTTTGTCTTGGAAACGTCCTATAGAAATTCAAGTTTAATTTTGTTGTCTAACTAATTGAACTTTTTGTGTTAATTGACAAATTGCAATAACCATGTTGTAGACGAAAAAAAAAAACCATGATTATAAACGGTTGAATCCTAACTTTCATGTTACATTTAGAGCACTTCGAGTGGGAAGCAAATTTGGTGGTACGTAAATTTGCCTCACAAACCCTCCCAAATGCATGTACATCTCAAATGTAGTGGTAAATTAATTGCCACAAGGTGAATAGTTTGTGACAAATTTACCCTGCACTATTCTTAAACTCAATTTTTTTCTTTTTAATTTTTTTATTTGTATTTTTTAAAAAAACATATTCCCCATTGAATTAAGGTTTGAATTTTGTAATTGAAAGTAATTTTACTATTAATGACAAATTTAATGATAAATAGATGATTTTAGTGGCAAATTTGCCATTAGGATTGGGAACGATCTTATACTGCAAGCTAGCAAAATCGCTCACTACAATAAATATGGGATTCATTGATCACAATTCACAAGTTTAATTTAATCGCGTATAATTCTTCATGAAAGCGAAATGAGATTTTTTGGTCGGTCTTTTGTTAAAATGTATAGCTTTCAGATTTATTTTACCTAAGTTTTCTTAGTGTTTGTCCGTGGTCCATTAATAGCACTTTAATTTTATCCATGGTCTTTTATCAACTGTACTAATCAATATTTGTTTATTAACTTTTGTCTAAAAAGAGAAGCAACTAAATAAAGCATGACTCTCCTCTAGGCATCACATCCCCAACCTGGAACCTTAACTAAATTCGTCTTCTACCTTTTTTCATTTATCTTATCAATTTAGTTTTTTATTTATTAAAATTTTATTAATTAGGTCCTAAAATTTATGCATTTTATTATATTCTTATTTTAATTGGCGATAATTATCGTCACTTGGTACATGAAAAAAACACAACATCACAAACTTCCATCGAACAATAAATGCACATGACGATCATGTGATCAATACGATAACGTCTTTAGCATATTTTGACCAATTGGGATCTGACGGACTAAAATGATAAAATAGATAAAAAGGGAATTATTTTAATAAAGACAAAAAAAAAAAAAGGGTGAACTTAGTTTATTAACATATTCAGATCCCTACTTATTTTAATTTGTTTCCTTTTTTTTGGGTTTTTTTTACAATCATTTTCTTTATTTGACTCCATATTTGTCGACAATCATTTTTTCATAGCTTTTCGGAAACTCTCTTTTATATATCTATAGACGTGTTCAAAATTAAAAGTTTGTTGACTGATATTCAAAAAATGACCTAACGTGAATCTATTAGTTGTGGGGCCCCGAGTTTAGGGGTTTAGTTTCAACCATATTTTATGACGTGGAACTTCAATACTATATGATTGGTCGATGAGCGTATTCTTTTTCATATATTTTGCACAAGATTATCCATCACAATTGAAACAACCAACCCGAAAGTTAAAGAAACATAAAAAAAAATTAAATTAAATTAATTAAATTCTATATTTGTTGATCTAAAAAAAAGTTTTAATATGTTATTTAAGATTCCTTCTTAATTTCCCATATTCTTTTTGTCCTGCTTAAATAAAACTCTTATTCATATCTCATTACACTGGTGATCTTATTCTCAGTTTCTAAGCATATCTCATTGTTATAGAAACTTTAACACAATCCTAGAATTCATTACTATCAAATAAACAATTTTCTCTTCTCACTCAACTCTCGTATCGTTGTGATTAAGACTTAATTATTAATTAATAGAAATTAAAACCCTAAGTATCTTAATTATTAATCAATAGAAATTAAAACCCTAAGTATCTCATCGACCTATTAAAATGACTCATCTCATCAAAATACCTACAAAAGAAATTTGAAGACAAAGACCATAATGATTCATAATTTCGTTCACCCAAAGCACAAAGACCTAATTTATAACTAATAGGTGAACATGACTAATGGAGACCATAAAATAAATAAATTATACATTGAAAATATCATTACAGGAATGATTAATTAAAATAACAAATATGCGTAAAATTTAAATTAAACTTGAGATTAAAATCAAACTAGAATAATTCAAACAATCTCTAAAAATCCCCAAAATAAGAATTGAAAAATAGCAAAACCAAGAATTGTTTCTCCCCAAAAATCGTTCAGCAAACTCATCCCTAATTCTCATTCCTAAACCTACTATGCGTACTGCCTAATCTAATGTGTGTTTTCCCCGAATGCGTATTCTGCTCTAGAGATGTTAAACGGGCCGCGGGCTGGCGGGCCGGCCCGTTTAGCCATGTAAATTACAGTGTTAGGTCCGAGCATATGGTGGCCCGTATAAAACCGGGCTTTTTTGGCCCGGACCGGTTAGCCCGCCGGTTTTCCGGGCTGGCCCGGTAGCCCGATTTTTTTTAATTAAATTAATTTTAAATATATTATGTATATTGGGCCTGGGGGCCTGGGCAATATATTATGTATTGGGCCTGCGCCTAGCTACCTGGACGAGTTTGAATCACAATTCGTCTCATAACTATTTGACAAAATAGATTTAGTCCCAAAATTAACTTTTTATCAGATTTAGTCCTAAATTTTCAAATAAGGTCCAATTTTAGTCCCAAAATTAACTTTTTATTAGATTTAGTCCCAAATTTTTTATAAGGTCCAATTTTAATCCCAAATTATTTTATAAGGTCCAATTTTAGTCCCAAATTAAAGGTAAAAAGTGAAATAATTTTAGATTTTACGAAATTTTTATATTATTTATATTATTTCATTAATTTTTTGTATTTATATTATTTCATTAATTTTTATATTTGTATTTATATTAATTTTCATTAATTTCGTTAGTTTTTATGTGTTTATATTATTTTTTATTTTAGATTTTTTACGAGTTTGTATTTATATTATTTCATTAATTTTTATATTATTTTTATAAAAAGTGTATTTATATTATTTCATTAGTTTTTTGCTAATCGATTTTTTTTACATAAATTATGATTTTTTATATTCACTTTTTACCTTTGAGGCTAAAATTGGACCTTATAAAAAATTTTGGGACTAAATTGGACCTTACAAGAAAATTTGGGACTAAATCTATTAAAAAGTTAATTTTGGGACTAAAATTGGACCTTATTAAAAAATTTGGGACTAAATCTAATAAAAAATTAATTTTGGGACTAAATCTATTTTGTCAAATAGTTATGGGACGAACAGTGATTATAATTCCTACCTGGACGGGAGAAAGCCTAACTTAAGTAATTTAAGTAGTTTATCTAACATTCTAATTAACTTAAGTAATTTAAGTAGTTTATCAATTAAATAGAAATCAATTATTTCCATTCCATTATTAAATAGAAATTAATTATTTCCATTCCATTATTTCTATTCCATTATTTTTATTCCATTATTTCCATATCATTATAATTTTAAAATTTTAAAATTTTAATTTTTATATTAAAATTTAAAATTTTAATTTTTATTTTAATTGGGCATGCAGGTAGAGATGTTAAACGGGCTGGCCCTAACCCTACAGGGCTCCGGGCCTAAACGGTCCCTGGCCTTAGCGGTTCATCCTTAACGGGCCGCTATATGCTCGGACCTAACCCTAACCCTAGCGGTTCGCGGATTAAACGGGCCATTAACGGGCTCGGGGTAAAAAAAATTTACAAATTTAAAATTCAATATAAAATAAAACTAATGATTTAATAACTAAAGTTCACACATCCCTAAGCGGTCGTTTGGTTCACTGGACAGGATTGATTAATTTGGATTGGATTAGATGGGATTATGGAGTTGGGATTGGACTAAACAGGACTATTTAATTTTAAATATCTATTTGGATTGTAGGATTATGTCAATCCCAACTGTAAAAATATAAACATAAATTATGTTTGGATTTAGGGATTGAACAGGACTAATATACAAATTCCAAATTTAACCCTCACCAAATTTTAAAATTAAATTGGGGAATGATTGAATTAGGGCTAAATGTTCTTCCCAACCAAACTTTAAAAAAAAAAAGATGATGTTGTTGCAGGGGCGTGAACAGGGCGTCTAAGCTTGGCGATTTCCAGCGACAAAGACTCTGGCTTCAGCGAGCGACGGTGGAGGATTCCCGCGGCTGTGTGTTGCGGCGTCGTGGAACAGAATCGGCAAAGATGTGTTTGTTCCGGCGATGTGGTGGTGCGACTCGCAGGTGAGAGTGGCTGATTGGATTTGCAGGTTCCAATTGCGGTGAGTTTCGAGAACAGCGGCGTTTGGAGGCGGTTGTGGTGGTGCGAAGACGGCGGCTTCGTGGAGGAACAGAGAGGTTAGGTGAGGTTGTGATACTGGTGTTGGCCACAGAGACAATTTCGGCGAGGGAATTCCGATTGAAGGTTGAAATCGAGCAGTAGCTTCTTGCGGTGGATTTGGCAGCGGAGATCTCCGGCGAGAGGTAAGCGTTTGAATCGGCTGTGGCTTTCCAGGTGATTTGAGTCTTCAATTGCGACGGCAGAGGTAAGCGTGTGGTCAAGGCGGTTTCCGATCGGAGTTGGTTGCAGGTGAAGCTGTGTCAATGGTGATTTCTGAGGATTCCCGGTGTTCACCGGGCTGCTGTTCCCTTTTTCGGTGGAGATGAGCTTCGGAATCCATTGTTGTCTCTCTCAGTCCCGCAGCTCTTTCTTCTTCTTTTTTCAAGAATTTGTCCCATGGCTTTGGAGCGCTGAGAAAATGGCGAATTGACGAAGAAGATGAAGAATGAAAATCGTGATCTAGGGTTTTGAATTTTCAAGATGTATTTGATAATTAAAATGTTAATGAAGGATAGAAAAGTAATTTTAAATTTATTTATAAGGTTAAATATGTCATTTTCTTTGTTTGAACTAAATAATTCCTCTCTGGTAATTAAAATATTAATGAAGGATAAAAAATGTCATTTTAAATCTATTTATGAGGTTAAATATGTCAATTTCTTTGTTGGGACAAAGTAATCCCTCCAAACACATGGGACTAGAAAGTCCTGAGTTTGAGGGATTACCTGGGATTCGAATCCCGGACTGGCCAATAATCCTGGGCCAAATTTCCACAAACCAAACGAAATATTACTTGGGACTAAAGGGGTAGTCCCAGGTAATCATACGAACCAAACAAGCCCTAAAAGTTTTGAATTAATTGAGATCTAACTTATTTACTTATTTTCTATTTTAATATGTAGTTAAGTTATTAGTTAATAATGAATTAGTAATTAATAATTAATAAAAATATAATTAATAAAATTTACAATTATGTAACACAAGTGAGGAGAAATCAGGCCAGCCCACAGCCACAGTACACAAGACCACGGCCGACACCTCCACATCCCACGATCACTTTCCAATTTAATTAACTTATATTATATATTAATTATTTAATTTAATTAAAAAAAATTGGGCTACCGGGCCAGCCCGATTAACCGGCGGGCTAGCCCGTTTAGGCCGCGGGCTAACCGGTCCGGGCCAAAAAGGCCCAGTTTTATACGGGCCGCCATATGCTCGGACCTAACCCTGTAAAAAACAGGGTTAAATGGGCCGGCCCGCCAGCCCGCGGCCCGTTTAACATCTCTACATGCAGGTAGGGATGGCAACGGGGCGGGTCTGGGACTGGCCAAACCCGTCCCAGGACCCGCCCCGCCAAGAATTTTTAGGAACCGAGACCAGCCCCGCCCCGCCTTAGTTTTGAGTTGGACCCGCCCCGCCCCGTCCCACGAACCCGGCGGGTTTTACCCGCCCCAACCCGTCTACCAGCCTATTTTTTATTTTATTTTAATTTTATCATACATATCAAATACTTTACACAAAATATAATAAATTTTAAAATATAACATCAATATGCATATGCATAATTCAAACAACAATAAATATGCAAAATAATCAACTTTAAGTTTCAACTTATTAAATCTAAATATTTAAAATCACACATATATTGTTCATTGAAATTAAAATAATAAAAAAATTAATAAACTCTAATTTGTACAATTTTTTGCTCATGACTTTATGCGCATATTTAATCAAATAATTTAATGAATATGTTAATTAATAGTCTAATTTTTATATATTCAATTATACATATATAATATATATATATGGGGCGGGTCCACCAAATACCAAGACCCGTCCCAAATTCTGCGGGTTTTTGGTCAAACGGGTCCAAACCCGCCCCGCGACCCGTTTGACCGGGTTTTTACCCGGCCCGTACGGGGCGGGTTTGTGGCGGGTCCGGGTTTGAACCCGCCCCATTGCCATCCTTACATGCAGGCTCCTCCTCCTCCCATTCCAGATGAATTAGTATTTTCACCCGTGTGATGCAAGGTTTAAATATATATTACTTATTATTATATATTTTTTATTTATATTTGTATATTATTTTAAGTAGTTATAGCACACATATAATACAAAAATTAATTATAAAATTATATTTATTAATTTTTTGAAAACTTATTGGTGAGATAATTAATAAATTCCAAAATATAAAAAAAAGCAAATAAATATATTCATTAAGATATATTACATACTTACAAATATGAAATATTTAATAAAATATGCATTATTAATCTTGAAAAAAAATCTATACATACAATTTTTTTTAATTAAATCAATTATATTTCGCGCCTTTATTGTAAATTATAATTTACATTTGTTGTTAATCAATTTAAAAAAATAATATATTAATGGACATATAATTTTCAATATTATTTATGTACATAAATTTTTATATTTAATTTTTAAGTAGATAATAATAAAATAAAAAAATAATGTTGATATATAAATAGAAAACTAATTATTTGTTTTTTTTGTTGTCCTTTTATTCAAAATTTATATTTAAAAAAAGAAAAAAAACTATAAAAATAATATAAATGTAATCTCATAGTTTAATTATAAGAAAATTATGTTAATTAATAATTGAATAATTAAAATTAAAAATACTTTAATGAATATAATAATATGTTGTGAAAGTAGAATAAATTTGTTAATTAAACATAATTGACTTAATATTTTGATAGGTCACTAAATGGAACTGGATCAATAATATTGAAGGTTTATTAGTAGTATATTAAAATTAAGCATAACTATTTTTTTTCTAAAAAATAGGGTATTATCAAATAAAAGTCTAAAGTTCAAACTTAAATTTTAAATTTATTTACAAATTAAATTTAAATTTTAAACTTATCACATGGTAAATTTTTCATAAATTAGTCAGTGAGAAATTTTTTATTATTTTTTACTTGTTAAAATAGACTTACTTTTTTATATAATAAGAATTTTCGTTTAACAAACTAATAAAGATAAAATTATAATTAAATAATATAAAAAAGATGTATTTGCTATGTTACAGAAAAATATAATAAATATTTATTAAAAATATATACACTTACAAAAACTAATAAATTACATCTTATTTATTTAAAATCACACTCATTTATGCCTTCTTTTTAAGTGTTATCTCATATGATAAAAGTTGTTATGCACCGAATAACATTATCATTCTATAACAAATAGTTATAAGAAAAAAAATGAATGAGTGTTAGGCGGAGGTTTCATCAATGACTTATAAATTATTTTTGATACCAAGCTCATATCTAAATCTAATCTCTCTTCTAAATAAAAAAACATATTCTCTCTCCTGACAGTTAACACAGATTTTCAGAGGAACAGATTCTCTGCTGGTTCAATAACCCAACACACAATAATGGCACTAAAACGGCGTCTTACATAATATATGTCCAACATTCAATCGAGGTGACACGTTATTTTCTTATTGATCAGAGCCCAATTTTAATTGTTTTTCTTCTTATTTTGACCTGAATATAGATAAGGAGGAGAGATATGTGGAA
Organism: Prunella vulgaris; assembly: GCA_026898435.1. Taxonomy (NCBI): domain Eukaryota; kingdom Viridiplantae; phylum Streptophyta; class Magnoliopsida; order Lamiales; family Lamiaceae; genus Prunella; species Prunella vulgaris. Next base: position 3,311,022 of record JAPKLY010000002.1, read on the forward strand.
TTTCAACTACCCACTGCTTAACATTCATAATGAAATATGAAATAACGAAGACTATTTCAAATATTGACTTATTTAATATTCACAATTCACAATGAAAATTCTTCAATCTCTGAAACAAAGAAATTCATCATTTGCTCACAGCCACCATTCAAAACCGTGGTCGGAATTTATTCACCAAACCGTCCATGAAAGCCACGGTCAGAATAATATATACAAAAAATTATTACAACATGTAGAGACATACATAATATATACTCAAAGTTTTCCTAATGCACCATATGTACAACACCGTTTTAATACCGAGTATTGTGTGTTGGGTTATTGAACCAGCAAAGAATCCGTTCCCGATTTTCAGTGGTCAAGAACCACCTCCTCCTCCACCCTAACGCCGCCTCCACCGTGCATCATCCTATCACCGAAGCACAACCTCCTAGTGACGTTAAAGTCATTTTTCATTATTTTTTAAAAAGAAAATGAAATCTCTTTTACCCCTCTTTTTAGATATCAGACGGTTCTAAAGTATCGACGGAGGATGTGTGGCTTGCGCTATCGCTGAATCGTTGCCCCGATCTAATGTGCTCTTTGTTTCCATCTGCAGTAACAAATTCACTTCGAAGATTTGATACCATCATCTGCAAATATGAAAGAAAATTAAGTGCTTTGTTTGGAATACGCAGGAACAAAATTTTAAAAATCATTGAAATCACTCCAGAAGCGATTCTTTAACTTTCTTTGACACTAATCCTCTGTGCCATTGTGAAAAAGAAAAAAAAAATGATTTTTAACAGCATGAGTATTCATTGGAAAAATGAAAGGTCACAGAGATCTAAATTTTGAACTCGGTGAAATAGGCGGTGCACTGCTCGAGAGACTGACACAATTTGACATAATTTTAATAAAAATTCAAAATCCAAATACGGTTGCTTTAAATCATTATTTACAACTATCAAATCTATACATGGAGCTTGTTCTGCATTTTGCACTATAGAGCGCGTGTATGCTCACTCGCTCCAATATAATCTTAAAATTTGATCAAAATACTGCTGCTTTTATATATGTATAGATTTTGGGATACTCCTGGTTATCTTAATTGATCATCACTTTCCTTAATTTGCATGGATCGATAAATTCATCTACCCTTTTGTTTTGATCACCAATATTGAGTACACCTAGCTTGATATATATATATAAAAATAATTAATTATATATGTATGATTTGGAGCTTAATTTTGGTGATTATTGTTTTACATAATATGGTTCGATCGACTTAATTATATATATACAGAATATACATTGGAATGTTATGCAGACTCAATTACTCCCATTTAATTAACTAATTATGTTTACTCCTTCATTTTTTATTTTATGATTAGAAAAATATTTCATGGTGCCTAGTACAGTATCCGGGCAAAAAGTAGTGCAACACATATAACATAATATATAATCTAGTATTTTTATTGGTTCTAATTATAATATCATGCATGTTTACTGCTTAATTATTTTTGAGTAAACATTAGGGTTTTATTCCAATGTTATTAATTCTTATATAATATGTCATGAAATAGTGGGGGACAAAATCCTATATATTTACTCAAAAAGATGATTTACATAAGTAAACGAATGAATTTGGACAAAATTAACTAGCGGCTAACCACTTTGACGCAATCGCATAATGATAATAATTCTTTTTTTTTTTTTTTGGGATTATATCTCCTTAAAAGAAAGATATAGTATAAAGTTATGTTGGGTGTGGTTTTCCATTATTTGGTTGGGAGTGGTTTTCCATTATAATCATGAGTCATATATTAAAAAATATTTTAAAAAGTAAAGATGCTGAGTTTGAGGAAGAGATTTTCAAAGGGGAAAAGCGCACGAGTTAGGGTTTTTGTGAGTTGATGAGGCCATATAGATTACATGGGTCTATCGCAAACAGAAACTCTTCTTTTTTTTTTTTTTTTTTTTATATTTGCCCACCAACGTACCTGATTTGAAATTAGTTGGGTTTCTTTAATTATTCCGTGAACAAAAAAAAATTAGTTGGGTTTCTTTAATTATTAACTAGCCGCAATTTAAGAATTTTTTTTAAAAAAAAAATTATTTTATTATAATTTAGAGATTGTTATTTGTGAGTAGGGATGACAATGGGGCAGGTCGGGTATCTAAGAACACATGTCTGCCCTGCGCCTCTGCCCCGCCGCCCCGCCCTGCCCCATGCCCCACTGCGGGGCAGAACATTGCTCTCCATGCCTGCCTCACCCTGCCCCATCCTGCCCCATATTAATTTTATACCAAAATATAATATATTTTAGATAAATAAAAAATTATTTTAAAATAAAATTAATGCAATAAATTTATCAAAATATATTCAACAAAAATAATTTAAAAACAATGTTACATTAGAGTTACAATAAATAAATAATATTACCTCCGTCCCACGAAAGTTTGCATACTTTCCTTTTTAGTTTGTCCCACAAAAGTTTGCATACTCCCAAAATGGAAATATTTCTTTAAATCTCCACCTTTAAAATCTTTACCTCACAATCTCCACCACACACATTCTACTCATTACACTTTTCTTAAAACCTGTGCCCAGGAAAGTACCGCAAACTTTCCTGGGACGGAGGTAGTATAATTTTAAATTTATTTAATATATTATAAATGTAGGATATTAATTTTATTTTATATGTTATAAGATATTATATATAGAATGTATTTATATATTATAAAATATTATATATTTATTTAATATATACAATGGGGCAGGATGAGGCGGGGCAGGGAAGTAAAAATGCAAAGCATGCCTGCCCTGCCCCATGCGCAGGGCGGGGTGGGGCTGCCCCATTTTCAGGATGGGGCGGGGCAGGGCTGCCCCAAATGCAGCAGGTCAGGGCGGGTAATTTTGCCATCCATATTTGTGAGTTAAATAATATATTTGGATTGATGGATTAAGATAATTAGTAATGAAAGATAATTTCATCTTGAATATTTGGATTTTAAGATTAATAATAAAAAACTGAAATATGCAATTGACAAATATGCCTTTTATATCATAAGCAAAAATAAAGTGAATTATAGTTCTCCTTTCCAATATAAGAGGAGTATTTTAGTAAAGATAAACACAATGAATTATTATCATACATCTTCCCTAAAATAATATTAATGATCTACCATTCATAAGATAATTAAATTTTAATTTTGAGCTTTTTATTAATCTTGGGCCTTTGTTTATTAAATCAAACATCAAATTAGATAAAATAATTTAATTTATCTTAACTTATCTAACGAACCAAGACCTTAAAAGATATCTTTAAGGTAAGAATATCCCACTTATTCATCTTATGTATACAAGCATGTGAAAATAGTACATTTTAGTAATTTAAAAAAAATGAATCAAATACTTAATTTTTTAAATATGATACTTTGTAATACTTAAAAATATACTTATGTTATAATTTACTTGCTAAAAAAATTACTTCATTAAATGTATACTCAAGTGAAATAGACACTTACATTAAGCAATACTATTAAAATATAGGAAAAATTACAATATGGTTCACAAATTTGACATTAATTACAAATAGGTTCTGTGCAGGAAAAAAATGTGCTTCTGTGCAAGTATTATAAACCAATTTGCAAATATAGTGACTTTTTTGAACCAATATGTAAATCACCCTAAAATATATAACCAATAAAAGAGATGAAATAAAAGTAATTAATAGGAATCCATATTTTTATGATAAAATAAATAATGTGAATATAAAATTAATAATATATTTTTATTATTAAATTAAATAATTGTTTATATAAAGAGTATGTGCATTTTTTTTTTATAGACGACAAACAAACATACAAATATGTAAAAGAAGTGATCATAATTATTTAAATGCAAATGGAGTACAGAGAGTAATTTGCAAAGGAGTTCACATATACGTGCATCGAAATACAAACCCTAAAACACGAATTTTTATATATACATACATACAGCAATAAGCAAGAAATTAATTATATGATGGTCATTATATAAGACCCTAGCTAGCTAATTAAGTGCAGGTGCACCTGACCAAAACAAATTAATGTTACCAATTAATTAAAGATATCAATGGGAAAGAAATCATCAAGATAAATATGCGACGACGAAGTTGATTCGTCATTAATTAGAGTGCTCCCATGATCACTACTCATCATTTCCTCATCAGCAGACCAACATTCTGCACCACCAAATGTCTCTGCAGGAAGAGAAATTAAATTAACACGTTACAATTAATTAATTAATGTTGATGTGTCGCACAATATTCTATACATATATATATATATATATATGTGTGTAATTAAGAGTTCCCCTCCTCTGAAACTTAAAAATCACAAGGAAATAAATAACTGGCTACGTACCAATTAAATTTATAACATATATATATAGCTATGGAAATTTCCAACAAAATACCCATGAACAATATTTTATCCTAATTAGGGCTCATTTGGTTAGTAAGATAAAAGTATATATCCGTCAAAATCATGCATGTTTTTGGCGGATAGATACTTTTATCTTACGAACCAAAATTAACAATTTATCTACGTAAATAAATCAATTGAAGAATGTGTTCTATGCTTAAAAAAATTTATAAGCAAGTTCTAGATAATTATCCCGCTATTTTGAGGAAACGAAATTATATTTCATTCAAAGTGCAGTAGTTATATTTAAAAAAAATTTAGAGAACTTTTATTTTTTCATAGGGTATATATATATATATATATATATATATATGAAGTTTGTGTTGGAATTTTCGTGGATCATATATAATATGTGGGAAAAAAACCCCCACAAAAAATCCAACTTGATATACATAAAGTATAAAATAAAGGTTACCCATGGAATATGCATGATGAGCAGCAGCAGCTTCTTGTTCTTGTATGATCCTGTGGGTTAAGGTTTCAGTCATTTTGTTAAGGAATTCTTGAGTGTTGCAGTTGAGTTGGTGAGCTTCCTTCTTCATCCATGTGCTGTTCCAGAAATTCTTGATGTGATTGTCAGTTCGCGCGCCCTGGCAACTCCTTTGCAATCTTGGACCATCTGCTCATCAATTATCGATGTCTTATTTCTCTCGTTAAAGTGAAGAGCCCGATGAATTAATTAATTAATTACCCTTTGCCTTGGAAACGGAGGGTATGAATGAGGAGTATTAATTTCTTGATGGGTGAATTGGGCCCGATCGATTAATGCCGGGCTTCAAGTGCTGAAACCATTTCAGTCTGCAGCTGTTTCCACTCCTTCCTATATCTACATAACATCACATCACATCACATATTATATGATTGAAGCTGAAATTTAATAATTAACATGTCATCATCAAATTACCTAAGTTGGAGGCGATAGTGTCCCAATGATGAGAGGTCCATGTGTCATAACATACTCTCGCAGCTTCTCTTCTTCTTCTCTTGTCCATGCATGCAACTCTTTTCATCACCTCATCTGCATGTTGCTCCATATATATATATATATATATATATATATAGGCGCTGGATATATCTCCCCACCTATCTGATAACCTCAAAGGACAAAATATATATATGGTGGTTATATATATATATATGATGAGAAAATGGTTGAAACAAATAAAGTAAAGCTTGCCTGGCCGAACCATTCAGTCGGTGTGTCAGTCTATATCTTAATTATTTGTATTTTAAGTCCATTGTGTTAATCTTGTCGTCGGTTTGGACTTGAAATCAATATTCAACTTATTACTTAAAACAAGTATTACTTATAACAATTATTATTTAATAGTGAGAATATTGGAGAATTTTTTTTTTTAATTTCATAACTTATTGAGTGTCCACTTTTGATTCTAAAAATTCCGGCTCTTCGATTTTTATCTTTTGGTCATTTTTATCGAAAAAGTGAAAATAATATTTTTTTTTTCCATGCACGGTGCACATGGTGGTTAAATGTGGAACTGTCCATCATCTTTACTGATATTTTGTTACTTTTTTTCATCAAAGAAGTTTTACCCCCTCTAATTTAAAATGAAACTTTTTTCATTTTCTTTTTTTGGGGGTTGGTTTTGGATTTTTATTATTGTTTCAGTAATATAGAAAAAATATATAAGAAATTACAAAATAAATTTAAAAAATTATTATTTGGCACCCACATCAGCAAGAGTGCCGGAAAAACCCCAAATTCAACCTTTACATGTGTTGTGCACAGCAAAAAGTGATATTATTTGCACTTTTTCGGTAAAAATGGGACAAAAAATTGAACAAATTCAAAGAGTTACGGAAACAAAATTGAAAAGTCAAAATTTTTGGGACCAAAATCGTACACACAAAAAATTATGGGACGAAAAAACTTTTTATCTCGTGAGAATTGTCTATAAATAAATTATTTGTTGATATATAATTATTAATTATTTAAGAATTTTTTTTTGTAGACAAGTTAATTTTGTTAACAAATTATTTTTAAATTTAAAAATAATAATATCTACATAATTATAAAATTTTGTTGGAATTAATCTATAGAGGTTTTTGTTAACCATTTTGTAGATAAAACATTGCCAATTTTTTTTTTTAAAGTGTATATGCACACGCATGCATACCCCCATGTTTGCTTCTTAATTTTGTCCTCTTGTGCTGACGTGCATTTAGTATTATAAAATTAGTATCGTATTATAAATAAATTTAAGGGATTAAAGTTTAATTTTTTAGTCCTACAATTTGTCACAAATTTGAATTTGGTCCAGATGGATTACACATTTTGGTCCTGTAAGTTTAAAAATATATTGATTTTGATCCTTTTACAAATTTACAGGATCAAAATCAAAATGTGTAATCTAAAGGACCAAATTCAAAATATATTTAAAGTTACTAGATCAAAATCAAAATGTGTAATCTAAAGGACCAAATTCAAAATATAACAAAGTTACAGGCTTATAAATCTTTAATCTCTAAATTAAACAGAAAACCTACTCTAACTAATCTATACATATATAATAACAAAATATTGGACCAAATTGGGCTCAAGATTCTTTTTACTTTTTTTTTTAAATTCTAAAATTATTCATATATTATATCATATAGCAAATGTGTTTTAAATTTTATTTTTTTGCTAGGGTACAAGGTTCAATTTCTTACACTTACATTATATTTTTAATTTTTTTATTATATAAATTATATTTTTATTTGTTAAGATATATATTTATTTATTAATGTATATAATTATATATTTATTTAATAAAAAATCTTCTGCTCAAAATATTAATTAGTTTTTATTGTCAACTTTTTTCTTTTAAATTAATAAGAAAAATATTGAAAAATTTTATTGTTTGATTTAATTATAATTTATTGGCATTAGTATGTAAACATATGAAAAATCTTTAAAAGTAAAATCTTTTTTAAAAATTTGAAGCACAGTCTCCAATTTTTTATTTCTTGTGTTGAATATAAAAGTTTTTAATCTTATTTTCATTCAACTCATAAATAATTCCTGCAACTATAAAGTAATTTAAATAATAGTTTATATTTTAATTTTTGTTTGATGTCTCCTTCAAAACTTTTTTTTATTTCAATGTGCATATGCATATTCAAAGTAGACGTATTAAGATAGATTTTTACTATGATGAGTGTGTATCACTATTTGGACATGACAATAAACAACTCATAAGAAATTGGCTAGTGATTAAATCAATAAGAATGAGTTCTCAATGATCCAAAAGATTAAGCAAGTCAAACTCCCTATTATTCATAATAAACGATAAATATATTTTTATAAGTTTATCTTATGCATTAATATACATTATATTTAGATAATATTATATATGAGATATTGACTAAATGTAATATTTAAAAAAATATACAATTTAAATAGTAAAGTGGAACTTTGTCCCAAGTATGAAATCAACTCGCGAATCATTATTTTTAAAAACAAAGTGAGTTCACGCGTATTATACAAAATATTAAGAATTAAGATTCATGGTATATAATATGTTCATAATATAATAAAAAATAAGAATTTTAAAAGATGTATTAATAAAGTTATTTTTCATAATTCTAAAGTTTTGTTGTATAAAAAAATATTTTTGTTATAAATATTGTAACATTTAATATAAAATAATTTTTATTTGACTTATCAAACTATTTTTTTTAAAATAAGTAGTCCCAAGAAAATTTTTAAAAATCTGTTGATTAACTAAAGTAATATGCTTTACAAATTAAAATATATATACATATATAAACTCATATATATTTAAACAAAAATTAATATAAAAGAAAAGTAGTCAAAATAAAAAATAATTTAATTTAATTTTAGTAAAAAAATTATTTTATTATTAAAAGACTTATTTTTCTTAAAAGTAGTTAATTTACACATAAAAAAAAAAAACAATGACACACCATCGAATATTCAAAATATTTTTAGTATATGATAAATGATTAATATATTTTTAGTGTATGATAAAGGATATATTTTTATATCCTATACAATCTTTTCAAATTGGTACAATATGTTAAAATAAATATATTATTCAACTCACATTTAATTACTCTATAATACAATCTTTTTTACCAATTTAAAAATAGTACTTTAAAATACACCAACATGAAATTATTTTAATTTTTTTTTGGAATTTTTGCACATAAGTTAACTTATAGTATTTAAATGGATAAAATAGTTTTTAATGGGGGTAAATTGTTCAATTTAAGTGAAGAAATAAAAGAATATGTATTTGTGTGTAATTATTAATTAGTTGGATGTGATGTATTATAGGTTTTGTGAATAATGAATAGCAATATTTTTTTAAATATAAAGAGTAATATGTAGGAAAATTAATACTTGACATTATAATTTCAGATTCATACATATTATAAAATAATTAATTATATTAATAAAATCAAAATTTTATTTTATAAATATTATAGATCGTGCATCGCACGGGTGAAAATACTAGTGTAATTAATAGAACAATTTTCTAATGAACAAATTGAATAATTTTTATTTCAAGAATCGTTCCAATATAAAAAAAAATGTATAAAGTTTATATTTTTCTATATCTATTAGACGCATATGACAATATTTTAAAATAAAAACACATTAATAATTATAAAACATATAATAAATAAAAGCAAAATATTAATGCTAAATATGGTGGAATATAAAAAACCTTTGTCAATATATTTTGTTGAGATATATTAACAATATAATCAACTCATATTTTTTTATATAATTAATATAAATAATTTCAATTAGTAAAGATTTTTTAACTAGATGAGTTAGTTCACTTGGCCATTGAGCTCATATACGATTCCTTTTGAGAAACGAATTAAAAAAGATATAAGATGGTTTGGAGATAATTTTTGAGATATTTGAAGACTTGTGAATTAATTTCTAACTATTAACACCTAACTTTACCGATAAAAAAAATAAAGTTTTTTAATTAATTCCACTTTTTACTCAGAATCTTTAACTCCATTACTCTCATCCAATCAGAGTTCTTTAAAACTGAGGGAAGACCTCGAATGATAGAGCTAGATAGGGAGGAATGAGGTTGTTGTCATCACCTGTTCTTCGGGTAGCTCAGGAAAGATGCAGATTTCTATTGGCCCTAATCTTTGGGAGGGAGAGTTAAAAGTGAGTAAATTTTTATGCATTTAATGTACTATCCATCCACTCAACAATTGAGAGTATTTATATTAAAAAGTGTGGTTTTATTATATTGAAAAGTATAAGTTAATTATATTGAAAATTAATAATAATAATAAAATTTCGTGAAAAATGACTAAAATACCCATTTTAATAAAATAAAATAAAATTTACCCACTACATTTAAATAAAAAGTTTTCTAGCCACTTAATACTCTTTTGCCTAAAATGCCCTCAATACTCTTAAAATCTAAACTTTATTAAATCATCATTAACTTATAAAATCTCACTAAATTCAATTACTACTAAATTAAAATTTATTAATATTAATACTATTGAAATTAAATAATAATGATTATAATTATTTATTAAATACCATAAATTATTGAAAGTTTTACTATAAATAAACAAATATATAATTAAAATTGTAAATACTGAATTTTTACTAATAATAAATAGTGATTATATTTTTAATAAAAATATAATATTGATATAATGTTACACATTCAATATCTTTATTAAGGGTATATATATATATATATATATATATATTTATTTTTTTATTTTTTTATATGAAAATAGGTAGAAAACTTTTTTATTAAAGAAGGTGGATAAAGAATTTTTTGTTTTATTAAAATGGGTATTTTGCTTTTATCTCTAAAATTTCTATATAGTAAATTAATCAATTCTCATTTTCAGTATAATCAGTCTATTTTTTTTCAATATGAGCAACTCAACTGTTGAGTGATTCACTAGGTGCATCGGAGACATCCGCATTTGAATTTTGTTTTCCTAATTTTGTATTTTTATTGCAATTATAATTTTAAATATTAATTATATTTTTAAAAAGTTACGCACAATATTATTGAAAAATCATATATATTATTATTGAAAATTGTATTTTTAAAAATACATCCTCCAGTAATAATATGTGTAATTTTTCAATAATAAATAGTATAATTTTCTAAAAACACATTAGAATCATACGTGCTTCTGGTGCATACAAGACCGAGACCCATAAAAACAATCCAATATTTACAATAAAATGGGCCAAAAAAGATTAATTTTGCGTAGCAAAAGTAGGGTATTTTTGTGTTCCCCATACAATTATAACTGATTCATCATGAACCGATATCATATATTGGCTAGCTAAAATTTGAAAACGAAGGCATCGCTGAAATCCAAAAAAACACAAAAATGGGAGGTGATGATCCTTTCACAACCAAACTTATGAGCTAAAAAAAAAAAAAAAACCAAACTTATGAGCTGTATTAAATATTAAAAATAAAAATAATTGGGTCAAAATTTGACCTAAATTCTTTGGGAGGCATGCATACTTAAATTAAAATGCGTTGCAGAAACATGGTTTCTGAAAGAGGCGGCGGCTAAAGAAGAAAGGAAAGTTGGCGACAGGCCATGGAATGTGTGTACGATTACATGTGATGGGATCATGTTACAATTTATTGGGGATCCTGTCGTTTTTACTTTTGTGTGTACATGTGATGTCAATCCAAGACTAAACCCTGAGTGTGGTGGGGCCCGTGTGCGTAAAATAAATACTGCCTCCGTCCACGATAAATGGTCCACGTTGCTTTAAATGGTTGTCCACAATAAATGATCTACTTACCTAAAATGAAAAATATACAATCATTATTTTCATTTTTTATATACATATACTCACTTTTACACATCACATCAAGTATTTTTTTAATAATTAAATATTTTTTTTATACTAATACAATCACTTTTACACATCAACATCAACTTTTTTTAATAACCGTGAATTATTAAGGTAGTCTAATTTTTGTGGACGAAGGGAGTACTAGTTATTCTTTAATTAATCTTAAGAATTTTATTTTCAAGATTTTATAAGTTCTGTCCAAATATTATAAACGGGGTCAAATGGATTTTAAATGTCTCTTCAGAAACTGCAGGGGAGCTATGACAAAATTGGCATATTGATTAATTATTGGTCCTCCGATCCGGGTCTTTTTTTTAAAAGATATGAATATACGAATTAAGAAAAAATAGAATATGTGAGTGTAAAATTAATTAATAAAATATAAAAAATATTATTTTATTAACTTTTGTGAGCGTAAATTATTTTTTTTAAAGTAGAAAAAAAGAATTGAAGCATCCCAAAATAAAAAATGTGGAAAAAAAAATGGGACGAAAAGAGTATAACATAGAAGACAAAAATTTATATGAATCATTTTCACAATTGGTCATACATATATATATATATATATTATTACCATTATGTACATTTATTATTATTATTATTATTATGCATATTAATTATTAATAATAAAAATTAAATATATATTTATAATAATAATAATTACATATAACAGTAATATAAATTTATGTAAATTCGAATTAAAAAACCCTACCCAACAAACATGTAAAGATAGTTAGTAGTTGTACACCGTCCACACGAGTACTACCTTATTTGTCAGTAAAGTTAATATGATGATGCCATTGCTTAAAGCAGCCAATTATAACTCTTCTCTCACATCCACTTCACTGCCATATCATTATTCTAATATAAATAATTCAATCTCATTAACTTCCACAACCATGAAAAGTTTATCTCATTTTTTGAGGGATCTATCATTTAATTAATCACATTTTCATTTTTTTATTTTATATTTATCCATGAAATTTTTTATTGTGTGGCATACTAAATAAATATAATAAAATTAGTATCATATTATAAATGACCTTTTACAATTGTAATCTCAGAATTTATTGTGTGTCATATGTTAAATAATAAAACTTCAAAGGTCTAAATAATAGAACTCCAGAATTCTTTACTACTTAAATAATTAATTTTCAGGACAGCATGCAGTAATTTACGCATCAACATGCAATTAAAGTTTCAAATGAGATCACAAAAAATGTTAAAGAAAAGAACAAGATAATATACTAAAAGAGATCTTAATTATGAATCATTAAAATCTCACTCACTTTATGACTTCCTATATCTAATCTACGAAAATGTATCTGGCTTTTCTCACTATATATGATTTGCTAATATGCTACTTTAGTAGAAAGCTAACACACAACGATTCCAATAATAATTAATTCAAAGCGTCCAAAAAGAACTTTGAACAGTTTTGGTGGAAATTAATGGACCAGATGAGATGTATAGAAGACCTGCAATTTATATGAAAAAAATATTAGCTTTCATTTCTTAAAAAGAAAATTATCAATTCTTTCCAAAAAATCTAGGTATTAGATTAGTTTCACGACAAAACTTACATATTGTTTTATTTACATATTGTTTTATGAGTAGTTTCTTGTAAACACGTTATCGTTATGTGTAATTGTTGTCGCTGTTATACAAATATAATAAGAAATATATATATATATATATATATATAATTTTTTAATAATAATAATATATTTAAATAATAGTATTAATAAATACAGTGATAATATATATACATAATAATAATAATAATTAACAAATCCAATCCACCATAACTTGAATTTATACAACTTTTTATTATTTATTTATTTAATCCTTAATAAAGTAAGAGCTCTCAAATTAAAACGGCTGGCAACCACAATTGTTGGAAGAGGCGGCATGGTTCACTTTTTAATGTGCCAAATAAATTTCAACCCCACCCACCATAGTCGTGGTCGAGTCGGACAGTTACGTTTTTTTTTTTTTTTTTAATTTTCTTGGGCACCAAGTGTATCATATAATTTAAGTGTATTTTTTAAAAGTTATACTTCCCCGTCCCTCAAATTTATTCTCACTTTCCACCTTCCTCTGTTCCTTAAATTTATTCTCAATTTTCTTTTTTAAAATATTATTTTATTATACACTCATAAATTATCACGGTATTATCCAATGAACCTCATAATTATTCCACAATATACTTACTTTATTTATTTTATCTCATTTTTTTCTTAAAATTCGTGCCTATCCAAATGAGAAATATTGAAAGTGAATAAACTTACGAAAGTATATATGTGCTAATTCCAGAAAAGAATTTCAAAAAAGGTGTATAGTTTCAATTTTTTTTTTTTTGAGTTCATGTCTCGTTTTCTTAGAACATTAGAGTTATTTTTTTTTAAATTCCAAACCATTCATATCACATCATTATCCTTCAAAAGATATATTATTCACCGAAAATATATCTAGATTCATACACTACAAAAAAGACGGGTTTTAGAGACCGTCATAGCGATCGCCAAACGGTCGCAAAACATTAGTAGCGACCGTTTTTGCGACCGCTTATGGCGGTCGCTAAAACAGTAGTCACAAACATTTAGCGACCACTTTTTAAGAGGCGATCGCAAATTAACGACCGCCAAAACGGTCGGAATAGTGGTCGCAAAAATGTCCGGGTATTGACCCGGTTTGGTTTGGTTTATTTTTGCGACCGCTACATCGCGGTCGTTAAATATATTTTAGCGACCGCTGAATGCGGTCGCAAAATATTATAAATCATTATAATATTTTATAATAAATTTGCGACCGCTTTGTGCGGTCGCTATATTTATATTAACGACCGCCTTTGGCGGTCGCTAAATATTTTGTATATTTATAATAATAAATTATATTTCTATTTTGCGACCACTACATGCGATCGCTAATTATTATTTTGCGATCGCCTATGGGCGGTCGCTAAATTATTTACGTAGCAAAAAAATGTGGCCAAAATGGTTCGAACTCATGCCCTTTCTCGAGGGCTGGCTGGGCTCGAACCACTTGGCCACGGACCCAGGATCTTAACCATATCATCACATATTTTATATGAGTCTTATTTGGCTCAGAATAAATGTTGTAAACTTTGTGCCCGCAAGGAGTCGAACTCGAGACCTCTGGGCATCTCAGAGATCGCTGTTCCACTCTGGCACTTGCTTCTTTCGTTTATTTTTCTGCAACTAATTGTATATAACTCCAAATTAAGTCACATTTTTTTTTTAAATCCATCAAATTAATTCATTTTCGTCTCTAATTTATTAATGTATATATATTTCAATAATTTTTTTTTAATGTTATAAATTTTATAATTTACATTTATCTTTTTTTAATTTTATTCGACTTTTTGCAATTAATAGTATATAATTCCAAATTGTGTCTCGTTTTTTTTTTTAAATTCATCAAATTAATCCTTTGATACTTAATATAAATATATATATTTCAACCACAAAAATGTAATGTTATATATTTAATAATTTACAATACCAAATTTTTAATTTGTTCATTTTTATTCAATTAATTGTATATAACATCAAATTAGCAAAAAATTTTAATATTCTAAATTACTACAATTTGATATCATAAAAAATAATTTTGATGTAAAACATAAAATTTTAAACATTCAAAATATATTAATAAAAAGTTAAAATACTTAATATTCAATTCAAACAAAAAAAATTGTTCAACACATAAATTAACTAGCCGTTAGAATTAAAATCGGGCATCCATTCTTCAAGATCCCCACCATCGGCACCCTCATTCACACGAGAAGACGCACCCACTCCGGGACCACCATCCGTACCAGCACCACGACCCGTATCGGCATCTGCCTCATCATCCGAGTCCTGTGGAAGTGGAATTTTAGTAACTGCAGAAACTTGAGCCAACCAAGCCTGCATCTTCCTTTCTTTTCTGGCTTGCTTGTTCAACTTGTCCTTCAACTCGGCTACTTCCTGCTGGAGATTGACGTCAGGATGAGCGGACACAGAATATGATGATGATCTCGGGCGGTGCGTCTGACGGGCAACCTTACTGTAAGCTCCCAACCCTAGTATCTTACCCCTATTGACTCCGGCCAAATCAACATAGAGGAGGTCCTCATCAATAGGGGTAGGTGTAGGGTTCTCCGGAGTAGGTGTCGCTTGGGTCCGAGCCTCATCGAGAGCAGTTTTATACTTGTTCTGAAATTAAATAAAATAAAATATTAACTTTATTTTAATAGAATAATTTAAATATATTTAGTAGTACATTCTAATTAGATACTTACGTGAAGCTCGGTGGTGCGGACATATGTGGATTTCCCAGTCTCATTAACTGGGTGAAGAATGGAATGAGACTCGAAATGTTTGGGCCTCCGTCCGTGTGCATTCTCCTTTAAGAATTAATTATAATAATATAATTAAATATAATAATTAATTATAAATTAAATATAATAATTAATACTTACAAAAGCGAGCCCGTGCTCGTAGGCGGTCCGGGAGCCACCGCGATGAATGGCGACTCCTTCTCCGTTCGGATTGCTCATCCAATTTTCTCGCGCCTTACTAGCCCTCTCCTGGTGTGCCGGATCAGTCCAGTAACCCACCAATCCGTCCCAGATCGCCCGTCCATCACCGTCTCTCCCCAAATCAACCGTCGTCCCTTCTTCTGTCCATGCTTTCTTCATTTTGTAGACGACTGCTTTCATCCGGCCCTGTGCTAGACTGCACCATAACTCCTCCGCCCTAGCGTCATCTGCCGGATCCCAAAAGCACAATTTCTGCAATTCAAACAATTCCCAAAAATTAATTACTCAAATATTAATAATTAATAAAAATATTAATTATTACGCAAATATTAATATTTTTATACCTTAAATTCGTCAAACATCGCTCTCCTCGAGGCCTCAGGTACACGAGTCCACGAGCCAAGTCCATAAGGCCAAGTGACCTGCATAATGGACTCTGTGACGCGCTCAGTGACCGTGTGCTGAGGAAGCAAGCTGAATAAAAAAACAATTATTATAGGAATTATTATATAACAATAAAACAAAATAAATTATTAATTTACTTACTGGCCCTCTCTTATTTCTATGTACTCCCGGGTCTCACGTAGAGGGTGTTGCCGCAATGAAGATCCGGCCTCATTAGACTGGGAGGGCGGGGGCATCAGACAATCGGGAGGTCGAATCGGTGGTAAAGGGAGGGGTCGTGGCCTCCATCTCCCTCTACCTCTACCTCTCCCTCTCCCCTGACCGTCACCCTCAATCTGATCGGGTTGTTCACTCATCTATACCAAATTGTACAATCAATAATTTAACAAATAATACTAACAATAATAATACTAATAATATTACTAACAATAATACTAATATTAACAATATTAACAATAATAATACTAACAATAATAATACTAACAATATTAACAATAATACTAATAATATCAATAATAATACTAACAATATCAACAAAACAATATTAACAACAAACCAAACCAATATTAACAATATTAACAACAAATCAATATTAACCAAATACCAACAATATTAACCAAATACTAACAATATTAATAAACATTAACAAATACTAACAAATATTAACAAATAATACTAACAATTAAAAAAAATACTAACTGTTTTTTTTAAATAAAATACTAACAGTTAAAAAAATAAAAAATTCATGTACCTTCCACCGGAGATTTTGACGGCGGCGGGAGGACGAGGCGGCAGGACGAGGCGGACGAGGCGGCACGAATTAGCGACGGTGACGGCAACGGTCGCAATTTCGACGGTAAATTTACGATTTTCTTTAATGAAACAATTAATTCATATTCTTCAATAAAAATAATTTGTACTCTTTAAAAATAATTAATACTCTTTCATTAGTGAAAACATCTTATATCTTTTAACAAAACAAGTTTCAAAATCTTCAAATATTAGCATCTTAATTTTTTATCCTACATTTTCAACTCAGCGTCTTAATTTTTTATCACAAGAAATTAATTATTTTTGTATTTTTAATACTATATATGCTCAAATTTTTGCAGAAAACAAACTTGAAAAATGATCACGATATTATATTAAAAAAAAGTGTGTTAGATTAACGAGGTATAACAAGCATATATGTGGTGGTACGTAATTCCTGATTTATTTTGTTTATATATATGTAAGAAGTCGAGTATGATAGAGACATGAGTAATTCGAGATTTATGTCAGATTTGGCTAAAAAAAGCAACTAACATTATCTTTGCTGAGTAATTATTACAAACTACACACACATCCATGGGAAGCTCAATATTTCTAGCTTGAATGAATATTTTATGATTTATTACACACTAAAATTTACTTTTTGCGATAATGAGTAATTATTACAAACTACACACATGCATGGAAAGCTCAATAATTCTAGCTTAAATGAATATTTTATGATTTATTACACACTAACATTTACTTTTTGATTTATGTGTGGTTAGTTAAATGATCATAATGTTTTATGGTTTATAGAGTACCTTTATGTCATCAATTAATGCACTCATCTCTCGTGCACCTCTTTTTTTAGAATTTAAAAAATAATATATATATATATATATATATATA
>JAPKLY010000002.1:3363939-3440526 GCA_026898435.1 Prunella vulgaris
TCTTCAGTCTGATCGTCCCATAACCCCACCACATAGAATAGGTATGCCCACCTATTCCGGATCGGAATCCAAACCTCCAGCATCTCAATCGGAATGAAGTCTTCAACAAACTTCGATGGAGGATTACTTTGATCTGGTCTGACCACCATCTTCCTCTGAGTCTTTATCCGAGATCCAGATGATACAGATTTCTTCTTCTGGACCTGAGAAGTCAGATACTCATTAGATTCTTTTAGGCGCTGGATTTGACTGAGCATCGAAATTTCTTTCATTTTTGCTATCTTCTCATCATCAGTCATCACCAATTTCTTCTGAGTGGTCAGCCCAGATGGCATTATTTGTTCCTCCATCTCCTTATATAAAGGCTCGAGAGCCGGATCTTCAGAGGATCTCAACTTCTTTGGATCTGAGCCTTCAGCAGTTTCAATGGCGGCTACGGATCTAGTCCTCTTTCTATCCGCAGCCTTCAGTTCAAGGGGAAAGTTCTTCTTCTTAGCTTTGCCAGTAGTGGCAATTTGCTTCTTTCCTTCTTCCCCCTTTTTGGCATCATCGTCATTAATACGTTTGACAACTTCATCCACTGACTCGGCCAAAAGATTGAACTGACTATCCATCTCAGTCTGCTTCACCTGCAATTGCCCAATCTGCCCTGCCATTCCTCTCAGGCAGATACTGAGCTGATCAATGGCTGAATTGTGTGCAGCCTTCAGTCGACCTTCGAAGTTTTGCATCCTTGAGTCTAGGGCAGATGCAATTTTCTCCTTCTCCTGTGCAGACAACTCCCTCAGCATGTCCTCCTTCAGTTCAGTTCTTAACTTGACCAATTTCTCATCAACCAGTTGATCAACCTTTTCAGATAGTTGTTGATCTAGAAAGTTGGCAAGTTTGGTCTCCTGCTGAGTCTGCACATCTGAAACCATCTGATTGCAGTTCTGAATGGCATTTTTGGTTTGCTCGGAAATGACAGTGAGTTCTACATTGATTTCAGACCGAGCTTCCCCAAAGAGATCAATTGCTGCATGCATATCAGAGGCCATATCATTCAGGTCTTTATCCAGCCTTTTCATCTTCTTATTCAGAGTCTTAGAGTTTGAATCAACCCTACTTGCCTGTCGCTCAACGAGAATTACCCTTCTGTGCATATTCGAAAGAGCTCGTGAGGAATTTTCAGTGAACATAGCCGCTGGGGTGATCCAGTTTCCTCTAACTCGGATAAGACCTGATCGACCCTCTCCTGAAGCCTCCGCTGCCCCGGGTCCAAGGGGTGCATCATCGGCCGGTGCACTGACTCCCTCAGTGCCACCTTGCTGATCGTCTTCAGCAATCACAACCACCTCCATTTCAGCTTCCTTCTCCTTTCCCTTCTCTTCAACTAACTGAGTCTCGGGCTCAGGATACGTTCTGCGGACTGTTCTCATAAAATCCACCATTTTGATCAGATGATGTAGAGAGTTAACACCAAAATGATCAAAGAGGGCGGCTTCTAAATCTGCAATGCAGTCCCATCCTCTGGACTCTCCTAGCTGACTGAGCTCAGACCAAGTAGCATTTCTGATCATGGCAAAAGTGCCGAGTTGCACAACTGCCTCCTTCTGAGCCTCAGTAAGATCAGGGAATCTCCTTTCCACCATCTCAGCAGCCTCTCCCCTTGCAACTATTTCAAAATCTGATAGACTGTTCACATCGGGCGCAGGGAAAGGCCATGGTGCTTCATGCTGAACTGATTCAGCAGCCTCTTGCTCAACTCCTCCTTCCTGAGCAGGCTCTTCCTGACCCAAACTCTGATAGGTTTCAGCAATAGTAAGGATCAGCTGGTTGGGTTCAGGGGATGCAATCGGGGCAAATTCAGGAACAACCTGCGCCTGAGCTGGTTCCTTCTCAACAGCTTCCACAGAATCCTGCGCCTGAGCTGATTCCTTCTCAACAGCTTCCGCAGAATCCTGCGCCTGAGCTGATTCCTTCTCAACAGATTCAGCAGATTGCATCTCCATAAGCTTCTTCTGTCACCCAGCTGACCCAGAGTAGAGAAATTTCAGCTTTTGTTGCTTGGGTCTGGAAGTCTTGGATTTATCCTCCGCTGGTTTTGCTGTATCAGACTCTGAAGACATGCCTGCCTGAGCCTGGACTTTCCCAGTCATGCTCGCCTGGGCCTTCTTCTTCTGAGTCCGAGGCCTTCTCCTTGTGCCAGCATCATCGGAATAAGCTCTGAAGAGATGGATTTTCGCTGGGATCTCTAGTGATTGGGCCTGATCCACATCACCGAGATCCAGAGTCTCCAAGAGCATGGAGATCTTGGTGCCAAAATGCATCTTGGCCTCAAAAGTCACCTGCCCCTCTGGCGAGTACTTGATTTTGCTGGTCTCAGCCACCAGCATTTGGAGGAAGTAACCCTTCCAGTCAAAATTGTGCAGAGGGGCGTCAGAAATAGCCATCATTGTGAACAGCTTCGGCCTGGAGATCTGCTCCAATCCTCCAGCAATTCCCATCACTCCCTGACTCGTCAGGTCGAAGAAGTGACGGTTTTCAGTCCTCAAGACTGATTTATTCAGGCCGGACTTCAGCACGACATCTCCATCACACAGGGACTGGAGAAAATCCTTCTCATTCCCAAACCCATACTCCACTGGGCTTCGTCCTTTGTTGGGAAGATTAAAAACCTACTTAATCTTCTCCCGAATATTGAAGGTGACCCACCTCCTGACCATCTCCTCCTCACCACCATTTCCCTTCACACAGGTGGTCAAGGGAATACAAGTTTCCCACTCCTGGGAGTCCTTGTTCTGCGCCATCTTCAGGTAGAAGGCAGCAATGAGTCTGGGGTGGAGCCTCTGTGGCTTTGCAGTGACGAACTGCAGAAGACCTGCATTATTAAAAAGGTCTCGCACAGGCATAATATCAGGGTTGTTAGAAGAAAAATCCCCATAAGGCTCGTAGTGTATTTCGTTTCTTAAGTGGAAAAGGTTTCCAAAAAAGGTATCTGCAGAAGGTGAAGCCATGGAAGATTTTAAGAGATTTGAAGAGAATCGGTTTTTAGAGAAGATAAGTTAAGAAAATATTGGGTGCATAAAAGTTCTAACAACACAATCTTCTCTTATTTATAGAAAGAAAAATTTGGTTTTAATCGAACGGTTTAGAAAATAGTGACCTATGGGATTCAATGGACAAGATTGAGCAGTAAAAAGCATTTGCCTTTTCGGTTCTTCAAAGGTAATTGGTCAAAATTTTATCGATAACTGTTCCCGCCCACAGTGCATTAAATGCGCATTAGAGCATGTCCGTATTTAATTCAAACAAATTGAATTAAATAATAACCGAATATTAAAATGAACGGCTGGGATCATTTGGCAAATTAAATTGATTTGACAATACAGCACAGTAAAAAGGATAATGCACGCAATATCAGATGACTATATAAAAATCAGGAAACATACCAGTCAGTCAGATATGTATTCTGACTGATACCACTTATTGCCCTATCAGGGTGACAAGCCCTGAGTTCAGTGTCCTGAATCTTAGTCAGTCTATACTGATCATCCATTTTATACTGAATGTTCCCCCTACAACCATTCACATTCTTTCTGAGTTCCCTTCATCCTGAGTCCATATGAGTTATTCCCCCTGACCTTGTGCATTCTTATCAGAGATTCAAACTGAATTACCTAAGCCTGGGTCAAGGAGTCCTAACTCTACTGATAACTCAACAAACCTGGTTTCAGGCAAAGCCTTAGTCAGGATGTCAGCTCTCTGTTTTTCAGTAGGGACTCTCTCCATCCTGATGTCCTTCTTCTCAACATGATCTCTGATAAAGTGATGCCTGATGTCTACATGCTTACACCTTGTATGTAAGACTGGGTTTTGGGATATGGCAATGGCACTATTATTGTCACAATAAATTGGGACTTCAGTGGCCTCAACTTGGTAGTCTCTCAGTTGTTGTTTCAGCCAAAGAATCTGAGAGCAACAACTGCCTGCCGCCATATACTCAGCCTCAGTAGTAGACGTTGCAACACTGGTTTGCTTCTTAGAAAACCAAGAGATCAGTTTACTCCCTAGAAACTGACATGTGCCTGTAGTTGATTTCCTATCAAGTCTACAGCCTCCATAATCAGCGTCTGAATAGCCAGTCAGTTCTAGGTTGTCATCAGAGGGATACCAAAGTCCTAAGTTGACTGTACCTCTTAGGTATTTCAGAATCTTTTTGGCACTCTCTAGATGACTCTTCTTTGGATCAGACTGATACCTTGCACAAACTCCAACTGCATAAGTGATGTCAGGACGACTAGCAGTCAGATATAATAAAGATCCTATCAGTGCCCTATATTCAGTCTGATTTACTGAGGCTCCTTCTTTGTCAGGATCCATCTTCTCATTTGTGTTCATGGGAATGCGTGAGACTCTGCTGGACTGAACTCCAAATTTCTGAATCAAATCCCTCGCATACTTGGACTGATTAATAAAAATTCCGGAGTCAGTTTGCCTGACTTGGAGACCCAGAAAGAAATTCATTTCTCCCATCATTGACATCTCGAATTTCCCAGTCATCAGCTTGGAAAATTTCTCACAAAGCTTCAGATTAGGAGATCCAAATATTATGTCATCCACATAAATCTGAACCAAGAGAATGTCTTCCCCTTCAGTGATCCAGAAGAGGGTCCTGTCCACTGTTCCTTTCACGAACCCGTGGTCTATCAGGAATTGGGATAATGTATCATACCAAGCTCTCGGAGCTTGCTTCAGGCCATAAAGGGCTTTCTTCAGGTGGTATACTTTATTACCGACTTCGAATCCAGGAGGTTGCTCAACATACACCTCTTCAATCAGTACACCATTCAGAAAAGCACTCTTTACGTCCATCTGATACACTTTGAATTTCTTGAATGTTGCATAAGCCAGAAACAACCTGATTGCTTCTAATCTTGCGACTGGAGCAAAGGTCTCATCATAGTCGATACCTTCGGCCAGAGAGTAACCTTTTGCTACAAGCCTGGCCTTATTTCTGACAACAACATTCTTCTCATCCCTCTTATTCTTGAAAACCCATTTGGTGCCAATAACATGTTGACGCCTAGGTCTATCCACTAACTCCCAAACCTGATTCCGCTCAAACTGATTGAGCTCATCCTGCATGGCTAGGATCCAGTTGGGATCAGCTAGAGCTTCTTCTATGCTTGTAGGTTCCTGATCACTCAGGAAGCAACAAAACATAGCGCTTTCACCAAAGGACAACCTCGTCCTGACCCCCTCATTGATATCTCCAATGATATCAGCCAATGAGTGATCATCTAGCCATCGCCTCCTGCTGACTGGAGCACTGGGAGCTACTGATGTTCCATTGCCTGATCCTGAAACATTAGTCTCAATAATAGTAGGCAAGGAAGCGGAACGAGCAAGAACAGGGGATACTGAGTCATTTCCTGAGGGTTGACCAATATCAGAGAAATTGTTTCCCCCTACAGTGTTGGACTCAGTAACTGTCTCAGGTGCAGAAGCATCATCACCGACAGTACGTACCTCAGGTTGAGTCTGTCCCTCCGTCTGAGATCCATGTGCAGGAGCTGAAGCACTCTGTCAGTAGAGAAGGCTTCCTTCACTTTGAATGAGGCTTTGGTTTGCTTGCCTTCCTGACACGCTCCGCACACGTGGTTTTTGCTAAAAACTTCATTAGGCAGACCATCTACAAGAGAAAGTCTAGAGATTTTGTTAATAATCTTGAAGTTTAAGTGACTCAGACGTTTATGCCAAAGCCAACTGAGCTCAGAGGAGCTCTTAGCGACCAGACAGGTTTCAGGAGGGCTGCTCTTGAAGTCAGCAAAATATACATTGCCCCTCCTGACTCCTGTAATCAGAACCTGCAGTGTAGATTTATCCTTTACGAGACACATGTTAGATGTAAATTCTACACTATATCCTCGGTCACAAAACTGACTGACCGAGAGCAAGTTATGTCTCAGTCCTTCAACATATGATACATTCATTACACGGACAGAGTTAATAACAAGGGTTCCGAATTCTCTGGTGAAACCTTTAGAGTTATCACCAAAGGTTACCTGCGGGCCTTCTTGAGCTACATAATCCTGAAGGAGATCACGAAATCCGGTCATGTGCCTGGAACATCCTGAGTCCAAGTACCAGTCCTTCATCAGATCCTCCTTCTTCTTCTTGTAGCCCGCAGTGACCTGAAAAGAATCAGGCCTCAGGTACCCATCTCGTATTGGGTCCTACTGAGTCAGCCATACCCTTCGGGATCCAGATTTGTCTGACAATTCTGACAGCATCAGAAGTGTAGACCTGTTTCCCTGAAATGTCAACATACACAGTTCTCTTCTTCCTTTGTGCCTGGGAAGTTGAGGGTGTATGGGTGTCAGCCTGAGATTCAGGAGCCCTAGATTGATTTCTGGGGGTGGGCCTCCTGTTTCTCCTTGGCCTGGGTGCATTGAGCTGAAGTTTGTCCTGAGAAGGAGCAGCTCTGGCCTGACCTCTTGGCACATGAGGTCTGGTCTGAGTGTTTCTGGAGTCAGGTCTCCATTGCCTTTCAGAGGCCACCTGGTTTGTCCTTCTTCTTAGAGAATTAGGACGCTCCTGATGGGCTCTGTGCCCTGTCTGAGGAGTCTGAACCTCAGTAGTCCTAGATCTTGCCTGAGGTCTCCTTTGTCCTGAGTTCCTTTTGTTCTGAACATTTCTAGGCTGGGCCTGAGAAGTGCTAGGAACAAAATTCTTCCCAGTTTCAGGATTCCTAGGCTGGACCTTGGAGTTCCTTTGGTCTGTCTTCCTAGACTCAGAATGAGAAACTTTGACCTTTTCCTTAGGTTTTTATCTTGGTTTCTCAGTTCTTTGCCTGACAGGTTCAGCAGGCATTTTCTCCTTCCCTTTGCCTTTATTCTGATGAGCAACATTTGAGCTCTTGTCATCAGTTAGGGCAGGGACAAACTTTTTCTGAGAGTTGCTCCCTGAAGCACCTCTCTTCTTCTTGCCCTTTGGGTCTTTTGTGGCATCATAGCCTAACCCAGCTTTAGCACCATCAGTCAGCTGAGAGAAATGTGTCAACTCATCAACCACTTGGGTAGATGTGTATAACTTCTTCAGCTTGACTTCAAGATGCCCATTGGCTTCTTTCAGGGCCTCAATTTCAGTGGTGTATTGAAGCACTAATTCTGAATGAGCTTTCTCTTTTGAGATCAGCTCAAGATCCCAAGCAGTTTGCTCAGCACAAAGGCGAGCTTGCCACTCAGTTTCGAGCATCATTCTTAAAGCAGTTCGCTCAATTATCAGTTGTTCCTAAGCAAGGAACAAATCAGTATCACGAGTCTCAATCAGCGAGCTGATGACACCCTTCAGTCTTTCTACCTCCAGTGGAGCTTCATCATGCTTATTCTTAGCATTAAGTAGCTCCTCCTGAAGATGTACTAATCTGAGGGCTTCCTCAGTATCTCTTACTCTGAGAGACTCAGTTAACCGATCGTTCTTCTCACTCAGTTGTGCGTTCACATCCACTGTGTGAGTATGAGTCTCCTGCAGCCTTGAGAAGTCAACCATCAATTGCTCTAGGGCGAGCTGAAGGTTGAGTTCTCCTGCTGAATCTGAGCTAAACTCAGGTGCGTGATCAGGAGAAGAGGCAGAAGAACATACCTCATCATCTGCCATCAGGCAGAGGTCATCATACTCCTCATCTGAAAAGAGTTCAGGAGACCGGCGTCCAGGGCCATCTGAATCTGAGGAATCCTCAGCTAGCAACGCTCTCCGGTCTGAAGCCCTGAGCTCTCTTTTGGCTCTCCGATCTTCTCGCTCACGAGCACTGAGCTCCGGACAATCATACTGATAATGTCTGGACTTTTTGCAGTGGTAGCACTGATCTGTATCAGAAGAAAGCTTCTTGTCAGTGTACCTTTTATCAGAGGATTCCCTCCTGCTCCCTGATGATCTTTCAGGTTTGGAGCTGGATCTTCTGGGCTCATCCTCTCTCCTCTTTTCATCTCTGCGTCGCTCAGGCTCATTGCGATCCCTCCTGGAATCTGAACCTCTTCTTTCTTCTCTCCGGGGGCTAGATCTCCTGGGGCTGGAGTACCTGCGATCACGGGTGTCAGTATAAAATTTCTTATACCTGCCGAAACGAGAGTTCAATTTCTCGAATCGCCGTGCCATCAGACTGCACTCCAAGGCTAGCTCATCTTTGTTCATGTCTTTTAGAGACTTGGAGCCAGATCCAGCCTCAGGCTCAGGAGTAGCTTTAAGAGCCACGCTCTTTTCCTTTTCAGATGTCTTCTCCTCACTAACTTCCTCACTGACAACACCCATCTTCTTCCTCTTATCGAGGTCAAATTCTAGAGCCTTTAACTCAGAGAATAGGTGTGAGTGAGAGATATTTGTAAGGTCCTGAGTGTTTTTCAATAAAATTACTCCTGTGTCCCATCTTTCAGGGAGATAGTTCAGGATCTTAGAAGACACCTCCCTCTTGGGAAACTCCTTCCCAAGGGTTGCTAGCTCGTTCATCATCTTAATGAACCGAGCTTCCATCTGATCGATGGACTCTCCCTCTAGCATCTTGAAGGCCTCAAACTTCCTAATAGCAAGATCTCTCTTGTTTTCCTTGATCTTTTCAGATCCTTCGCTCATCTCCCTCAGAGTATCCCAGATCTCCTTAGCTGTCCTCAGATGCATCAGCCTGACCGAGTTCTCGTAAGAAACGGTGTGGAGTATAATGTTCTTGGCAACATTATCCAGTCCGATTTGCTTAATCTGATCAGAATTAAGCGCGGACCTCTCCACTTCTTCATCTCCGGCGGCTGGAACAGGGACATTGCCAGCAACAGGCCAACTCGTCTGAAGATTTCTCATAAATCTGATTGGGCCATGTTCAATCACCTGTGGCATATGATCATGGATAGAATAGAGATGTGCGAGTACCCTGAATTTCCAATAATCATAATTGTCAATAGAGAATTCAGGAAGATTGCCCTCGAGGCGTTTAGAACCGGATGCCATGATATGCAGTTTTCCAGAAACAAGATCAGTTCAGTAGACCACCAAAAGTTTCTCCTTAGAAACTGTTGATAAACAAAGTCAGTGATCTTTTGAACCACTGCTCTGATACCACTTGTTGGTCCCGAAATGAGTTAAATCAGTGTATGTGGGGGCATACACTGATGTCAAATTTTTCTGAAAGACTCAGAAAAATGCTCTAACGCACTCAGTCAGGATTCCCTGAAGTACTCAGTATGCTGAATGTCCGCAGGGGCAGCAGGGACGGTTCAGTAATGAGTCAGATAAGCTGAGTGTGAGTAAAGTGCTCGGAGGCTCAGTAGAGATAACAAACCTACTGACTGCTCGGAAGCGAGTCAGTTGGACTACTATCTCAGTGAGTCAGAGTACGTGCGGAAAGTGAGCCCTTAGATTCTACTCGTTTTAGTTTCTGAAATTGTTTTCTCTGAGTTGCTTAGTAAATTGGTGTTTAAGGCTGAGTGCACAGTATTCAAATTCAGGATGATTGATTCAGTCCTGAAATTAAAACCAATGCAGTATGTTCAGTTTAATATGATGACATTTATGATCCTGAACAAAACAGTAAATTAGCACACAGGGGACTTTTTAACGTGGTTCGGAGACAACCAACTCCTACGTCCACGACCTGATTTAACAGGAAGCTATCCTCAAAACCCTGAGGATAGGTACTTGGGTTTTACGTGCCAAGGGACACGAGTAGCCAACTTCCTCTCGTAGGAACTGACCCCTGGGCGTTTTACAAGTCCCAGTCCTTCTAACCAACCTATCTCACACTTTGAGAGGTTTGGTATTCTGGTTTCCAACTAAGATAGCTCTAGCAATACAAATCAATGCTAAATAATAGAGCTATCGATCTAAGCAAATACAGAGTGAATCCTACTACAACACTAGGGAAATTTAATTGCAGAGTGTTGTTTATGATATGCTTTGAGTTCTTGGATTCTTGAGAGTTTTCTCTTGGAAATTTCTCGTTAACCTTGAATGGGTGCAAGGTTCTCCATATTTATAGGCAAGATTCAAAATAGATCCGTTGGAGGAGATCAAATCAAATCTTTCCTATTTTAGGTAGATTGCAGGCTAGAAATACTGTTCGACCTACCCGCCATGCTTATTCTGGCAAGTTGTCACATCACCTGCAACCTTTTTGAGACGCATTAAATGCCGCATTAAATGCTGCGCAGACTCCGTGCATACGTGTCGAAAGATCATTGGCTCTCCGCTATAACGGCTAGTTGACCTTCAGACATTTATCCTTCCTCGTACATTCAATGCTCTGAGTCTCTTGTTAATAACTCAGTCTGAACGTGTCTTTAATGGAGTCTTACTGACATTCTTTTTGTCTCTTGTCCCATAGCATAAATAACCTTTTGCTTTGGACTGACATGATTCAGGTGATCTGAACCACAGCCTGAGTCAGGTCCTATGTGCATTCAGCACAGCCTGATAGGTTATTCAGCTCAGTATGTGTTACCTTTTTGCTTCGGACTTACAGGATTCAGGTGAACTGAACCAAGGCCTAAGTCAGGTCCTATGTGCATTCAGCACAGCCTGATAGGTAACACTTTACTCTTCACTGACTGGGTTCTGTCCTGAACATGCTTAGTGTATTCAGTAGAAACATCAGACAATGGTACTCCAGGATTGACTTCAGGATGAATCAGCAGGCTTCGATCTTCAGCTTCAGAACAGACAATCTTCAGCGAGACTGACTGACTCCTTCAGAATGGTTTACGCTTCAGACTTCAGTAAATTGGGTCGACTCCAATATTCTTCAGTCTTCAGCATGGTCCTTCTGTACTGAATCTCTAACCTAACTATCCTGAACTATTTTATCCTGAACACTATACTTAGGCAAATTCATCAGGGGTTTTGGGATCTAATCAAAATACTCAGATTGTCCCAACACACTCTTTGAGTGCTTTCAGTGACAAAAATTCAATTAAATTGTAACAACATAAATAATTATCACTAATTATATTATTTTGTAACATAATGAACTTTTATCACTACATGCATGTTTTCAGTGACAAAATATTAATTGTCACTAATACTTTTGTCACTAAACACGATTTTTTTTGTAGTGCTAAAGAGAACACAGCGCCAGAAAATTTCTATCAAAGTAAGAGGCTGTTGAAGGATATGGGTTTACCGTTTGAGAAGATTGATTGTTGTACCAATGGTTGCATAATATTTTGGGTCGACGACGAGAGCATTAATCAGTGCAGGATGTGCAGCCACCCTAGGTTCAAACCCTCTGATCTTAGGAAGAAGACAACTTTCAAGTCGATGTATTATCTTCCCATCACTCCTCGTCTAGAGAGGTTATATCAGTCGCGTGCCACTGCAAAAACATGACATGACATGCTGAGGAGTGTTCTGGTCAGAATTCTGGAGAGATGCGTCATCCTGCAGACTCTAATTCATGGAGACATCTTGATAGAGAGTTCCCAGATTTTGCGAGTGAGAAGCGAAATGTGAGACTTGGTTTGTGCACAGACGGATTTGCTCCATTCGGTATACAAGGGAAGAAATATTCTTTGTGGCCTGTTTTGTTGACTCCGTACAATCTACCCCTTGGTTGTGCATGAAGCCTCAACACATATTTCTCACTGTGTTGGTGTCTGGTCCTCACAACCCGAAGCATAAACTGGATGTCTACCTTCAGCCATTGATTAAAGAGTTGTTATATTTGTGGCATTTGAGAGTTGAGACATACGACGTGTACCGAAAGGAGAACTTCACGTTACGAACTGCTGTTTTATGGACCATCAGCGACTTTCCAGCATATTCTAAATGCGGTCGCTAAATTTTTGCGACTGGTGTTTTAACGACCGCCAAAAGCTGTCGCAAAAACAGTCGCTAGCTATGTTTTGCGAATGTTTGGAGGTCGCTAGCGCGGTCGCTAAAACCCACTTTTTTTGTAGTGAATATAAGTCGAGATTGACTATATATAATAGTGATCACCATTGTATTTTTGGATTTTGTAAACAATTGGACTGATAGTGTGTGTGAAAGAATTAAAATAAATATTAATAATTTATACGAATTTAAAGAAAAAATATGTATAAATTTGTATGAATTTTGAAAAAAATTTAGAAATTATGTATACAATAAATACGACAGAAAGGTTGAATAAAATTATTAATAAATTAATTAATAATGAATGAAATATTTATAGGATGAAGATAATATTTTTTGAAAATGTTGTTTCCATTTCTAATCATGCATGCGTAGAAAATTGGAAGGAGAAGAAAATTAAATAAGTCTACTAAAATGGGGTTGGAAGGGTCTTTATAGTTTAGAGTAATGTTTGTTATTTATTTTTTGTTTTTTATTAATATTGATTTATTTTGGGTGAATAAAATATACTCTCTCTGTCCCACAGAAATTTGCACACTTTCCTTATTTTGACGTCCCACATTTTGCACACTACTAAAAAATGAAACATTAATTTACGTGCACACTCACACACATATACACATATTTACCCATATACCACTACTTTATATATAAAATATATTTTCCTTAAAAAATGTGTCGCCCGTAGGGTGCAAATTCCTACGGGGCGGAGGGAGTACATGATTTAGGAAGGTGTGCGATTTTTTTTTTTTTTTTTGGCATTTTAAAATAATTTATCTCTAATATTCCAAGAAAACGACATGAATTCAGAAAAAAATATCGAAACTATATATGTACCTTTTTTGAAATAGTTTTCTAAAATTAGCACATATTTTTGTAAGTTTTGTTCACTCTTAAACTTTTTTTTCCGAAATAACATGTTTGAATTTACGCAAATTATAAAAAAATAAGATATATAAAAAAATTACATTTGGGACTTACTAATCTGAAATGAGGTCTTTTTTAAGTGAATTTTTTAAATATTGGGTCTAAATAACTTATACATTCACAATATCAATCAAGTTCTAAGCTAGCAAACGATGAGTTAGCTAGGGTACCAATTAACAATTATAATGAGAGCCCATATGGTTGGAGGTATAATGATAGTGGAAATGAGAATGAATGTGGATTAATGGATAGTGTTTTGTATTAATTATTTATTAGAGCACCGTCCAACTCAAGTGTATTTTAAAAAAAAAATTGTAAATATTATATTATTTATTAGTATAATAATATAAATATATACTAATAAACATAATATAAAATATAATATGATGTTTTAACTATAAATTTTAACTGACATCAACATATTTAAAGATAAAAATAAATTCGTAAATATATTATTCATAACATAAATATATTTTTTTTAATTAAGACCTTAAATTTATTTTTAATATCTAAGAATATATAATATATATTTTTAAAAAAATTAGAATAAATCGATCTGTTCTGCCCCGTAATCGGTAACAAATTGATCCGTCGTTATTAAAGTAAGACAAATTTGAATCTTCTATACGTGGATCTGGTGCTACACTAATTAATTTCCACCAAAATTCTTTTTGGGCGCTTGAATTAATTAATTATTATTGGAATTAATGTTGTTTAAATTGTACATTGGTGAATTGTTGTCTGTTAGCTTTTATAAAGTAGCAAATTAATTATATATATAGTGAGAAAAGCCAGACACATTTTAGTAGATTATAAGATATATAAAGAAAGTGCGAGTGAGCACTTTTTTGTAATCTCTTTGCCGATGAAACTTTAATTGCATGCATGTGATGCGTAATCACTGATATAATCACATATTGTGGTTGTCAAATAATTTTTAGTGGATAGTTAGTACGTGTATATATATATATGTATATATTCATTTTTAATTTTACTTTCTTCTTTAGCTGTCCCCTATATATATATATATATTCCAAAACCATATTTCTCCAACGCTTTTTTGACCCAATACTCTTTCTTAAGAGTAAAGAAGTGTTATTTCACTTTCTCCTTCTACTTGTAAAGTTGTTATTCACTTTATAACATTTTATAAAGTATTAGAGTAGGAAGATTAGTTTAGAATAATTATTTTTGTATCCCAATATAAATACTCCCTCATTAGATTAGGAGAAGTATCTTTCACCATTATTCTTCATCCAAGTTGTAAAAACAATGTTCTTATTGAGTAAAATTCAGTATGTTAATATTTTTTTTAATATTTAATACTGCTCATAATTTGGTTTTGAAAATTAAGCATCATCATATCACCTCCCATTTTATGTTTAATTTCTGGATTTCAGCGATGCCTTCATTTTCAAAATTTTAGCTAGCTAGCAAATATTATCTCTTACTCTTTCATTGAGCTAGCTAGCGAATCCCTTAAACTTTATTGGTCTATATATGATTAATCAATTAACTAATTATAATTATATGGGGGAACACAAAAATACCTTGCTTTGCTGACCAAATTAATGTTTTTAATTTGGCCCATTTTTTTAAATTGGTTTTTATTTTATTTTTTTGCGGTATTGCATCTTTTACCCCTGCTCACAATGCTATCCTAGCAAACCAGTCCATCATATAGTACTCCTCCAAACACATCTTTCACATATAACATTAATTGAAATTAAAATTGCAATAAAAATAAAATTTTGGAAAACAAAATTCAAATGAGAAGGTCTTAAATGTACATGGTACACAATGCACTCACTCAAAAGTTGATGCAATAGTTTCCTATACGAGACGGTGCTCCATATTAATATTTGAGTCATAGTCTATTTTAAAAGCATAATCAGATTAGATGTGGATTGACCCATGAATCATTTAGTAGATTAAATTAAACAAGATCTATTTTATGTGTGAAATCGTGTCATACAAATTTACATGTATTTAGGTTTTAAGATATCCTTTTAATAAGCTTCTTTCTTTAAATATTTAATTTACTTATTATAGATTAATTTATTATATCATGAAATTCTATACTGCAAGCTAACAATATTATTGATGATGACAAACATTACATATATTTAAAGAAAAAAACATTGCGCATATATATATATATATATATATATATCATATATGAATAGGTTTATTGTGAACTCGAGTTCACATGAACTCGTATCACTATCATGTACTCATGTGTAGTCACCTATAATGCACGGATTCTTCAAAAAAAACTACCTATGCAGTATCGGATACGCAATGGGTGCGGGTGCGGGTGCGATTCGCGTGGGATTCGCACGGGATACGCCACGTGGCATATCCCTGAAAAAATTTAAAAAAAAAATTTGGATTCGCGTATCGGATACGTTTATGTAGGCGTATTCGATACGCGAGGGTGTGGCGGGGTATATTTTGCAAAGTAAATTAAATTTAGGGCTTTTTTGCAATTTTTAAAAAGTAAAATTAAATTAATATTATTAATTAATAAAATAAAATATCAAAACTAAAGCCTGCGTGCCCTACAGCCTACTGCCTACTTCCTTTCATTTTCTTCCTTTTCTTTCACCGTTTCACGCCATTATCGACGAATCTGCTCCATCCATCGGCGACGGAGCGATGGCCGAACGCCACGGTGGAGGAACGACGGACGATGCACAGGCGCTAACAGTCCTACTGCCTACTGTCCTTTCATTTTCTTCCTTTTCTTTCACGCCATTATCGACGAATCTGCTCCATCCATCGGCGACGGAGCGACGGCCGAACGCCACGGTGGAGGAACGACAGACGATGCACAGGCGCTAACAGTAACAGGTAGGTGTTTTCTTCCTCAATCATTTTAGGGAAAAAAATTTAGGGTTTACTAATTACTTATTTTTCTTGCTTAATGTGTGATAAATTTATAATCGATGCTACCTTCTACTGATTTTTGCTACGTGATCGTGTTATTGTGAAGCTATGAACTTTTTAAAAATATTTTGGAATATTTCTTTATTAAGCTGTATTAATACCTGTATTTCTTTATTAAGCTACTGCAAGGTTGAAAGGTCTCACGTCCAGTAGAAATCATTTAGCACATACACAAATTTAGAATGAAAACATTCCATGAATAGATGAAGACATGAAGTACAATTAAATAACAATAAATGAACATTCCCTGAACTGCATGCTTATACAACATTCACACATGTTGAGCTTTAATAATTGATATGGTATTCCCTGAACATTCTTTTTCTTAATAATTGATATGGTATTGATGTGATTTATATTTTGATAATTTTTTAAGAAATTTGTCTAGATGGCTTCTTCAAATTCTATTAATGTTGATGGTGATGATGATACAATTGATAAAGAGATGAACGATGTTAATGAGAATTGGCCTTTGTGGAAATACGTAGTGAAGCAAACAAAACTTGGTAAAGGGGGTGGAAATTCAAAATTTAAGTGTTCTTATTGTGGTGGTTTGTACACTGGGTCTTATTCAAGGTTGAGGAATCATTTATTAAAAAGATCAGGAACTGGAATTGTTGTATGTCAAAAGGTCACTGTTTCCGATGTACTTGAAATGACAACAGTTGAAAATAGGGCAGCTAGTTTGAGAGATGCTAAAACAAAAGATGTTCCTTTGCCCAGCTCACATTCTAGTAGTAATCCGCCTGGTTCTTTCTCTGCAGCCACAAATGAAACACACCCCTCTTCATTTATGTTTGAAGGTCCCGATCTTAATAAAAAGAGAAAAGTTGATGGTCCTTTAGGAAAAGCATTAGTGCACAAACTCGAGAGATTTTAGATGGTAAGATTGCAAGGATGTTTTACTCAGCTGGTCTTCCTTTTAACCTTGCTAAAAATCCACACTACATCAAGCCTTTTAGTATGGCTGCAAATTGTAAGATTTCAGGTTATACACCTCCAGGTTATAATGCTTTAAGAACAAAATTGTTGCAAAATGAGAGGTCAAATATTCAGAATTTGCTTGAACCTACAAAAAGCACATGGAAGACGAAGGGTGTGAGCATTGTGTGTGATGGTTGGACGGATCCTCAGAGAAGACCTTTAATTAACTTTATGGCTATAAATGAGGGGGGGCCAATGTTTATCCGTTCAATTAATTGTCAGGGTGAGTATAAAGATAAATTTTTCATCTCTAATTTAATTAAGGATGTCATTTCGGAGATTGGAGTTTATAATGTTGTTCAAGTTGTTACTGATAAAGCCCCAGTATGTAAAGCTGCAGGAATGCTAGTTGAGCAAGCATATCCGGGTATATTTTGGACTCCTTGTGTTGTGCATACTTTGAATCTTGCTTTGGAAAATATTTGTGCTGCCAAAAACACAGAGTCAAATGAGATCACATATGTGGAATGTCATTGGATTAGTGATATTGTTGCTACCTCTGTTATGATTCGTAATTTCATTATGAATCATTCCATGAGACTTGCCATGTTCTCTGAGTTTTCCAAACTTAAATTGCTTGTGGTTGCTGAAACTCGATTTGCTTCGATGATCATCATGTTGAAAAGGTTTAGAACTGTGAAATGTCAATTGCAATCTATGGTGATAAGTGAACGATGGTCTCTGTATCGTGAGGATAACACTGAGAAGGCTAGAGTTGTGAAAGAGAAGTTGTTGGATGATAGTTGGTGGGATTCAGTTGATTATATTTTGCAATTTACTGAGCCAATTTATTCTATGTTGAGAAGTTGTGATACTGATAAGCCTTGTCTTCACTTGATCTATGAGATGTGGGATACCATGATATTTGAAGTGAAACGAGTTATTTTTGAACATGAAATGAAGAGTGATGTTGAAGATTCTACATTTTGGAATGTTGTTCACAAGGTGTTGGGTGATAGGTGGAATAAAAGTAACACTCCTTTACATTGCTTGGCCCATTCGTTGAATCCAAGGTAATTTTTTTTATATATTATATATTTAATTTTATATATTTACAAACAACTAATGTTCTAATTATTCGTAGGTGCACCGCAGAGGACTGGAAAAATGAGCATCCACATCTTACATCACCAGATCAAGATCCTGAGGTCTCTAAAATGAGAAAAATTTGTATCAAACGTCACTTTCCTGATGAGGAAACATGTACAAAAGTGACATTGGAGTTTGCCAACTTTTTTGGATGCTTTGAAGAGTTTGCTGATGAAGATTATATACGAGATAGATCTAGGTTGGATCCACTGAAGTGGTGGGTAGCTTATGGTATAGGAGCTCCACATCTTCGACCCATTGCTGTGAGATTACTTGGTCAAGTTGCGTCCTCTTCTTGCTGTGAAAGGAACTGGGGTACTTATTCATTCATTCACTCTACAAAGAGAAACCAAATAACTCCAGAACGTGCTAATGATTTGGTCTATGTACATAGCAATCTTCGTTTGCTATCAAGAAAGGCTCCCCAATATATGAAAGGAGAATCTAAGATGTGGGATGTGGCAGGGGATGCATTTGATGCCATGGACGATGTTGGAATTCTTGGAGTTGCAAATCTATCTCTTGATGAACCTGAGTTGGAGGCTGTTTTATTTGGTGATGAACCAAATAGTGATAATTGATAATCCAATTAGCTTGATTATGTTATGTGTTATTTGAATTACATTTGAACATTGTAACGTGTATTTGAATTTCATCTAGACTTTGTTATGTAATGACTTAAATTGCAAGACTTGTTTTAGGTTGATGACTTATATTAAATTAATGATGATATTTGAATGATTGTTATTATAATAACTGTAAATATGTTATAGGTACAATATAATAAAATATTAATAAATAAGCGTATCCTTGCCGTATCGCACCCTGAAAATTTTAAAAAATAAAATCCCCGCACCCGTATCCTATCGCACCCGCACCTATGCAACACAGGTAGTCACTATCACTGTTATAAAAATATACTTGATTTTTTAACAGTGATAGTGAATATACATAACAGTGATAGTGTATATAAAACTATAAATGACAATGATAATTGAGAACCCGAGTTCACCATGAACTCAAATTCATACAAATTTTTGTATATATATATATATATATATATATAATTAAAGTCTCAAGATATGATCTTATATATCTGATAGGAATAGCAATATTATATTGAAGAAAATCTTATATCGGACATTCTATTACTCCTTCCGTCCACGATAAATGGTCAACGCTGCCTTAAACGGTCGTCCACAATAAATAGTTTACTTACCTAAAATGAAAAAATTGCAATTTTTATTTTTTATACACATATACTCACTTTTACACATCCTATCAATTAAATACTTTTTATACTAATACACTCGCTTTTACACATCATCTACATTTTCTTAAAAACTGTGAACAACCAAGGTAAACCAATTCTCATGGACGGAGGGAGTATATGAGATGAGCTCCGTCCTAATATTTACATATATATTTGTTTTAAAAATTATTAAATTAGTGCTCAAGAACATAAAGGTCATTGTATAACATAAAATTAAACTCGTTTTATGTATCCCTCGGGTAAAATACTAATATAAATAAAATAGGGTGTGGCAAACCAAATACACTTCCAAAAATAGCAGCCCACTTTTAAGCAACTAAGCATAGTTGGGATTTCAATTTAATTAGGTAAAATTGGGTTGCAATAACGGGCCTTCAGTGAGGTGCTAAAGAGCGGGAAATGGGCTTCCTAAAATAATGGCTTTTTTTTTTTTCCTTAAAATAATAATGGGTTTAGTAGCATATAGATCGCAGAAGAATCGCCGCATGAATATTTTATGGAAAAAAAGTGATATTTTTAAATACAAATTTGAAAGTGATTATTTTATCAAATTTCACTTATTATAATTTTTTTATTTAATACCCTTATTAAACAAAACACACACAAAAGAGTTATGCGTATTATTATGTATTTTTATAATACAACAGGATATAATTAGTAATACCCTAAAAATAATTAGTATTATCTGAAAAAGAAATTAGTAACTCCCCAATTCAACATACAGTGGCGTGTCATTGTGTGCTTTAAAAAAAATCAAAATTGAGCTTAAAATTTTAATACATGGTATACACCGAAGTGCACCTAAAAATTTGTGGACAGAGTGATTATTGTGGTCACTCAAATGCATGATATGCACTTGAATTTAAAAAAGTAATCAATAATATCTCAATTGTTAAAAAAATTATTGTTGTGAAATTGTCCGGAGATTAAATCGAGCTCAATAAGACTTCAAGGATTTCAGAGCAATTGGAAGAACTTGCCGGATGAACACACTCAACAGAAATAATCAGGAAATCAAAAGAACAAACAATTTACGTGGTTCGATCAAATTGATCTACGTCCACGGATGGGGTTGGCTCACTTCACTAAATGATGAAAATATGTTTACAGATTACAAGTTTTCTCTCTCTGTAAGATTTAGAATGAAGCGCTCTCTAAAAAACTGGAATGAATACATATTTATAGATCAGACCCTTAACCACCTTTTGAGCTCTTAACCAATCAACGAGATTCGTATGGTTATAACCGCCTTGAATAACTGTTCCGGCGTCCAATGAGATTGCTCCGCCAGCTGCCCAAATAACCGACTTTATCACTCTAGTGAAGTCGCCTTTGCCATGCTCTATTTTCTTAACTGTCAGCTCAGGATCGCCTTTATGCTGAGTGACTCAGGGAGTATGTGATTTTCAGCTCAGGATGATCTCTCAGGATTGCCTTCAGTTCTACTGAGTCTTCAGTGTCTTCACTGATCTGACCACTCAGGATGACATTCAGGATGAGTGTCAGGATCAGAACACTCCTGACTCAGGATCAAGTCTTCGCTCAGGCTCAGGATGCTTTCCTCAGGAATATTCCTCCGGATCCAATAGTCAGGATCAGGATTCCTGACTAATCTTCAGTACTCAAACTCAGTTTATCTTTACACTTAACAATTCTCCACCTTAAAGTAAGTGAGTTTCCCCATTCCACACTCCCCCTCAGGACCTAGCTCATGGTACATCCCATGATTGCAGCTTGATTAGCTCCAAGCAATATCTGAATTTGGAAATAGGTAAGACCTTAGTCAGCATATCCGCATCATTGTCCTCAGTGGAAATCTTCTGCACTGAAATCACTTTCTTTTCCACCACATCTCTCACAAAATGAAGTCTAACATCAATGTGCTTTGACCTTTCATTAAAGACCTGATGCTTAACCAAATGAATTGTGCTCTGATTATCACACTGAACTGCAACTTCCTTTTGTCTGATTCCAAATTCTTTAATCATACCCTTGAGCCGCATCGCTTCCTTCACTGCTTCAGTCATCGCAATATATTCAGCCTCAGTAGTTGAGAGTGCCACTACTGACTGGAGTACTGCTCTCCAGCTGATTGTTGTACCATATAATGTGAACACATATCCTGATAAGGATTTCCTCGTATCAATGCTTCCAGCATAATCTGAGTCCACATATCCCTGAAGCGGTTGAGTGTCATCCTTAGTCTTCTCGAAGAGTAACCCCAGATTTTCAGTTCCCTTTAAGTATCTCATGATCCACTTAAAAGCCTCCCAGTGTGTCTTTCCCGGATTTGTCATAAATCTACTGACCACACTGACTGAATGTGCTAAATCTGGCCTGCTGCACACCATAGCATACATTATGCTACCTATCCCATTTGAGTAAGGGATTTTACTCATTTGTGCCTTCTCTTCTTCTGACTTCGGACACTGACCTGAAGTCAGTTTGAACTGTTGACCGAGGGGTGTAGATACAACTCTGGCTTCATGCATGTTGAACCTCCTGAGTATCTTCAGGATGTAATCCTTCTGAGTTAAGAACAATCTCCATTTGTCTTTATCTCTGATAATTTCCATGCCCAGTATCCTCTTAGCCATACCCAGATCCTTCATGTCAAATGTGCTACTGAGCTTTGCTTTTAGCCTCTGAATTCTTTCAGGACTCTTGCTTGCAACCAATATGTCATCCACATAGAGCAGCAGATATGTCAGTACTTTATTCCCTTGTTTTTCAAGATAGACACAACTATCATACCTGCATCTTGTAAAGCCTATGGAGATCATAAAACTATCAAACTTCTTATACCATTGCCTAGGACTTTGCTTCAGTCCATACAATGATTTCTTCAGTAAACACACCTTATCCTGATTCCCAGGTAGAATAAAACCTTCAGGTTGTTGCATGTGTATAGTTTCTTCCAGTTCTCCGTGTAGAAAGGCTGTCTTGACATCTAACTGCTGAAGCTCCAAGTCCTCCTGAGTTACCTTTGACAATAGGATTCTGATTGAACAGTGTTTTACCACTGGTGAGAATACCTCATTGAAGTTTATCCCCTCTCTCTGAGTGAAGCCTCTGGCAACAAGCCTTGTCTTATATCTCAGCTTCTCTCTTCCTCCTGACCCCATTTCAGATTTCTTCTTGAAGATCCACTTAGAACTGACTACCTTCTGTCCCTGAACCTTGTTCACAAGTGTCCAAGTGTCATTCTTCTCTAATGACTGAAGTTCCTCAGTCATGGCCAATATCCATCTCTCTTTGCTTTGCCTGACACGGCTTCAACATAACTTTGTAGTTCCTGATGCTCCACCTCTGCTCCACCTCTTCAGCGGTTATCAGGGCATAGGACACCATGTCATCCTGACCAAACCTAGTTAGAGGGTGTATGCTTCTCCTGTGTCTGTCTCTTGCTAGACTATAATTCTTGAGATCTTACCCTTCAGTATCTGAAATTGAATGGTCAGAATGATCGTCAGTATTACTTTCCTCTGACTCCTCCTGAGTCCTCCCTGAGGTTTCACCTACCTCAAAAATTCCTTGTCCTGAGTTCCTTTCAGGAGTCTCCACCTCAACCTAAGAGCCATCTCCTGAAAGTATACCATCTGAGTCGTGTATGCTGATAGGTTGATTATATCCCTAACTTTCTTGTTGAAAGTCACATCTCTACTGACAATACACCTTTTATGTCCAGGTTCCAAACACCATAACTTGTATCATTTCACTCCCTTAGGATATCCTAAGAAGATACATCTCAGTGCTTTAGGTTCCAGCTTATCCTACCTGATGTGGGCAAAAGCTGAGCAACCAAATACCTTCAGGTTGTAATCCGAGATCCTCCCATACCACACCTCATCAGGTGTCCTGAACTCAATTGCTGAGGAAGGTGGCTTGTTAATGAGATAACTAGCTGTACTAACTGCTTCCCCCTAAAACACCTTGGGTAGCTTTGCATCTGACAACATACTAATGACCTTTTCTAGGATTGTCCTATTCATCCTCTCAGTCAAGCCATTTTGCTGAGGATTTGCAGGAACAGTCTTGTGTCTAGTGATCCCCCTTTCCTTGCAGAAATTGTTGAAGTCCTCTGATACATACTCCAATCCATTATCAGTCCTGAGATGTTTAATGGATCTTCCTTTCTTATTTTCTTGTTCACTGACCCAATCCCTGAACCTTGTCAAGGCCTCACTCTTCTGCTTCAGTATGAATATCCATACTTTCCTGCTGAAGTCATCAATGACTGTCATGAAGTATCTTCCACCTCCATGAGTCTCCACCTTAGCTGGTCCCCAGATATCAGAATGAACATAATCCAGAGGTGCATCAGTAAGTTTCTTACCCTTTGGGAATGGGATTTTCTTGGATTTACCCAGGACACAATTGTCACAAAAATCCAATTTCATCACCTTTCCTTCCCCAAATGCCTTCTGCTTTGAAAGTTCTTGGAGCCCCCTTTCTCCAATATGGCCCAACCTTTTATGCCGTATCATTGCCTCAGTGCTGTCCATAACATTATTTGCTGACCCTGAAGAAGTGCTTCCAATCAGGATATACAACCCATTGACTTTCTTGCCTTTCATGTATACCTTCTTGCCTTTGGTTATCAGGATATAACTATCCTCAGTGTTGAACTCATAACCCAGTTGATCAGTGAACCCAGGGAGATCAGATTTCTCTTCAGTTCTGGCACCAGCCTCACATTTGAGAGTATCTTATCTACTCCATCATGCAGCTTCAACCTGACAGAACCACTCCCTTTCACCTTACATGTCTGATTATTGCGCAGAACAACTGAGCCTCCATCAAACCTCCTCAACTCCCTGAATAATGATTCATCAGGGCACATATGGAATGAACATCCAGAATCCAGTATCCACTCATCATTCAGTTTCAGGTTAGTAACCGTTAACACCTCAGCACTATCATACCCACCTTCAGCAGCAATAGTTATATCAGTCTTTTGTTCTTCTCCCTGATTCCTATTTCTGTCAGGGCAATTCTTCTTGAGATGACCAGTTTTGTGACAAGCAAAACATTTCCTCTTCTCAACAAAATCACCAGATTTTGGCCCCTTTGTGTTCTTCTTCTTCTTTTTCTGAAAATCTTTCTCGTCTTTCTTAAACCTGACATTCAACCCTTCAGTCTGACCTGAACTTT
Source organism: Prunella vulgaris (assembly GCA_026898435.1). NCBI lineage: Eukaryota > Viridiplantae > Streptophyta > Magnoliopsida > Lamiales > Lamiaceae > Prunella > Prunella vulgaris. The sequence goes on from JAPKLY010000002.1 coordinate 3,388,172, forward strand.
TCCTCTCAGCTTGTAGCTGAAGGGACTTGGTTTTCAGGGCACCCAGAATATCATCGAAGGAAAATTTATCCTGCCTCCCAAATAGTAAGGTATCCTTGAAATTCTCAAAGGATTTAGGCAAAGAATTCAAGAGCATCAAAGCCTTATCATCATCATCATCAATTTCCACTCCCAGGTTCTCTAGATCATCAGCAGCCTTGTTGAATTCCTCAAGTTGTTCAATCAACTCCTTCTCTTCATTCATCCTGAATGACATCAATTTTTACTTCATGAACAACTTGTTGGTGACAGACTTGGTCTGATACACCTTTTCCAGCTTACTCCAAACCTCAATGGCGGTCTTCTTCTTGCACACCTCCCTCAGAGGCTTATCCCCCAGACACAAGATGATTGTGCTATGAGCCTTTTCCAATATTTCTTGTCTCTTGCCTGGATTTTCTAACGAAGAAGAGGGCCATTGATCTTCAGGCTTCAGAGCATTGGCCGGCCCATGATGAGTTAAGAGAGCCTTCATCTTGATCTTCCACAAACCAAAATCATTTGCTCCAGTGAATTTCTCAAATTCCAGCTTGGTAGATGCCATGATTGATGATTAACTAGTCGATTCCTCCTCCGATTCCCACAGACGGTGCCAATTGTTGTGAAATTGTCCGGGGATTAAATCAAGCTCAATAAGACTTCAAGGATTTCAGAGCAATTGGAAGAACTTGTCGGATGAACACACTCAACAGAAATAATCAGGAAATGAAAAGAACAAGCAATTTACGTGGTTCGATCAAATTGATCTACGTCCACGGATGGGGTTGGCTCACTTCACCAAATGATGAAAATATGTTTACAGATTACAAGCTTTCTCTCTCTGTAAGATTTAGAATGAAGCGCTATCTAAAAAACTGGAATGAATACATATTTATAGATCAGACCCTTAACCACCTTTTGAGCTCTTAACCAATCAACGAGATTCGTATGGTTATAACCGTCTTGAATAACTGTTCTGGCGTCCAATGAGATTGCTCCGTCAGCTGCCCAAATAACCGACTTTATCACTCTGGTGAAGTCGTCTTTGCCATGCTCTGTCAGCTCAGGATCGCCTTCATGCTGAGTGACTCAGCGAGTATGTGATTTTCAGCTCAGGATGATCTCTCAGGATTGCCTTCAGTTCTACTGAGTCTTCAGTGTCTTCACTGATCTGACCACTCGGGATGACATTCAGGATGAGTGTAAGGATCAGAATACTCCTGACTCAGGATCAAGTCTTCGCTCAGGCTCAGGATGTTTTCCTCAGGAATATTCCTCCGGATCCAATACTCAGGATCAGGATTCCTGACTAATCTTCAGTACTCAAACTCAGTTTATCTTTACACTTAACATTAATAATTTGGAGTACTATGTGTTTAAAAAAAAAAACTGAAGTCAAAATGAGCTTCAAATTCAACTAATGTCATGTACTTAAGTGCATATAAGAATTTTTGTAACTCATATGTATATACATTTAGTTACGGTAGTAAGTAAGTAGAATGATACATTTACTAATTCTACTTTTAATTAGATGAAATCTTGTTTTACTTAGATGTTGTTTAAGGAATTTATAAGTAATTTTAAAGTGATCGTTAAAATAAAATGCTAGATAACATATAAGATATTTATATAAGCTCTTAATAATTTATAAGCTGTTAAAATAATAAATTGGGATTGTTGATGTAATTTTCGTAAGTGCGATAATGTGGCTATAATAACATCGATTACATCAATAATATGCTGAAATAGAATTGTATGTGAAGTTTTATATTTAAGCAGGTATGTCGTATATGTAAGCACGTCGTTTAAGTAGCACTTCGTTAGGGGGTAAATTTCGTATCCCTCATTCGAATGAATTCGGTTACATTATATAGGAAATACAAGCTGCTGGATCATCACCAGCCTGCTTCATCATAAGCTGCTGGCCAGCAGCCTGCTTCGCTAGAAGCTGCTGAACAGCTACCTGCTTCACTATAAGTTGTTGACTCGTCACCAGCTCAATAACTGGTGACTCATCAGAGCGTTCTTTGATCTGGTTCTTTCTTCGTGCTCGATCAATTCTTCTGGACATGTCAATCCGGACTTGATTAATTACTTTCTTAAGCACGCACGTCGATTATTTTATCAACAATTGCCCCATAGCCTGATGTTTGTTTGAATCATTAGATGAATAACTAGCATCAGGCTATATATGCATCAAGTGTGGCTCCGCAGGATTCCGTAACCGTGTTACGAATACATAGAAGGATGCTACAGGCCTCATTAAAAACCTAGCCGTAAACCACCCTTGTGGATAAACCGGTCGTAGGGAAAAAGAGTACCGTGCAAATCCTTCTAGATATATGTAGGTTATTTGAATCTCTGCGTTCATTGCTCCATTCGTGCGGGCTGAGTGAGCACTGGCTTCTTGTATTTCTTTATCCTGCAAATAGATGCATTTGAAAAATAGTTTGCACCTAATATTTCTTTATACCTGGAATATTCAATGTATGGTTTCTTGGCGAGCGTTTCTGCTTGGTTGCTTTGCAAATTTTGTTGTAGTATCGGGTCATGTTTCTTTCATACTGATAGATGAGATTTAGCCAGCTGAGATGTCACCATTCACTCCGGTTCAAGGATAGATTATTCCTGCCGTTGGTGAATGTGCCCCCAACTGTTTATATTTTTCGCACATTATTATCTTTTGCTCGCTTTTATATTTTGGTACGCAAATGTTCGTCTTACACCACTTATGGAAACGAATAGTTCGTCTTACTCCACTTTAGGGCCGCGAATCGTACTTTTGTGCTCTCTTGGGCGATCAGATTTTATAAACCTTGCCTTAGACACTTTCGTCTTTTGAGAGTCTTTTTATGTTGGGCTGTGGGTTTTTAGCGATTCTTTAAGAAGGACGCTTTAGTGAACCTAGGCACTTTAGTGGCCGCGGGTTCTTAGTGATCCTTTAAAAAATATACTTTAGTGAACCTGGACACTTTAACGGCCTTTGCCTCGAGCTTTGACAATAACGTTTTGGGACTGATGTTCCTGCGTATTTCGAGCTTTTTGCTTCTTGATTATTTTGTGTATCAAGGTCTGCCCCCCAGTGTAGTGTTGAGATATCAATAGTTTCGCGCTTGCATACCTGTTCATCGAGTTGTTTGTCTGAGTCTTGAGCTGCCTGCTTGAGTCAGACAACCAGTTAACTGCTCTTTATCAACATCGTCTCCTGCCCCCATTCAACTGTTGATTGTGATTTATGATCAAGAGTTGAATGATTTGAAATGTTCCGGCGTATCGCCAACCTGCATCGTCAATATAGGCAGGATGGGCATCGTCTATAAAGATGAGATAATCCTGCCTTCAAGAAGGATTACTGCTTCGAGAAAGCGCATCGCCTATATAGACGGAATCATGCCTCTGGAAGGTGCATCGCCTATAAGGCGGAATCATGCCTCTGGGAGGCGCATCGCCTATATAGGCGGAATCATGCCTCTTGGAGGCGCATCGCCTATATAGGCGAAATCATGCCTCTGGGAGCCGCATCGTCTATATAGGCGGCGGCGTCAATATAAGCGGGATGGACATCGCCTATAAAGACGGGATAATCCTGCCTTCAAGAAGGATTACTGCTTCGAGAAAGCGCATCGCCTATAAAGGCGGAATCATGCCTCTGGGAGGCGCATCGCCTATATAGGCGGCGGCGTCAATATAGGCGGGATGGACATCGCCTATAAAGACGGGATAATCGTGCCCAAAGGCATCTGGTGATAATCGTGCCCGGAGGCATCTGGTGATAACGTGCCCGGAGGCATCTGGTGATATATCTGGAATTTTAATTGCTTTAGAAGCAATTTTTTCCTCTGGAATTTAATTGCTTTAAGAAGCAATTTTTTTTTCTCTGAAATTTAATTGCTTTAAGAAGCATTTTTTTTCTCTGGAATTTAATTGCTTTAAGAAGCAATTTTTTCCTCTGGAATTTAATTGCTTTAGGAAGTAATTTTTTTCTCTGGAATTTAATTCTTTAAAAAGTAATTTTTTTCCTTTGGAATTTTAATTGCTTTAATAAACAATTTTTTTGTTAGGGAATTTAATTACTTCAAGAAGTAATTTTTATTTCTTGAATTTAATTTTGCAATTGAATGTAATTTTTATCTTGCAAGATTAATTTATTTGAGATGAGCCATTTTTTACTTTTGGAATTTGAGATGGGCCAAAATTATTGGAGATGGCCCAATTGTTTAATAATCAACTAAGGCCCAAATAAATTAATCTCACAAATTTGGGTAATCCATTTTATTTAATTAGGCCCAAACTTATATTTGGCCCAATTAAATCACTAATCCATCATGCATATACACGTATAAAAATTCAAAGGCCCCCTTTTTCACTTCATCATTATTTATTTATTTATTAAAAGGGCTGTTGGCGTGGATTAGTTACCTGCTATTCAAATGCCATTTGAATTGGTCAAAGAGGAACAACTAGGCCACTCCTTCCCCAACTACTTCCTTCAACCAAATCAATTCCACCGACTTCGCTCTTCCTCGAATTTCGTCAATGCTGGGTCCACTACTGTTGGAAATCTGAATTGCAACTCCCACCGCCACGAGCCATCGCCAGTATAGTCTCCCATGCCGGAAGTTGAATACATCGCCCCCATTGATTCTGTTGGAAGTCATCGACAGCGTGCAAATAGAACGCCATTGAAGCTGCGCCACGCCTCGCTCTTCATCAGCCGAATCGAAACCACCGCCGTCCGATGCCCAGAAAAACACTGTCACACAACTCTTCTTCTCGATTGAACCATCGTCAATCGGCGCCACACGCACCAGCCGCTGTCGCTCTCCGTGATGCTACTCGCACTCTGACTCAGCATAAGAAACTCACCAGTCTTCACCAGACCAAACAGGCCACCGCCGCCACGGGTTCGAAGGTTCAGACCCTCCTTCTGGCGCCAAATTGTTGATGTAATTTTCGTAAGCGCGATAATGTGGCTATAATAACATCAGTTACATCAATAATATGTTGAAATAGAAGTGTATGTGAAGTTTTATATTTAAGCAGGTAGGTCGTATATGTAAGCACATCGTTTAAGTAGCACTTCGTTAGGGGGTAAATTTCGTATCTCTCATTCGAATGAATTCGGTTACATTATATAGGAAATACAAGCTGCTGGATCATCACCAGCCTGCTTCATCATAAGCTGCTGGCCAGCAGCCTGCTTCACTAGAAGCTGCTGAACAGCTACCTGCTTCACCATAAGCTGCTGGCCAGCAGCCTGCTTCACTAGAAGCTGCTGAACAGCTACCTGCTTCACTATAAGTTGCTAACTCGTCACCAGCTCAATAACTGGTGACTCGTCAGAGCGTTCTTCGATCTGGTTCTTTTTTCGTGCTCGATCAATTCTTCTGGACACGTCAATCCGGACTTGATTAATTACTTTCTTAAGCATGCACGTCGATTATTTTATCAACAGGGATGTCCCAATTTATTTTCCTCATCATCTCTACTCCCACTCACCCTCCCCACCTCGGACCCCATGAACTCTCCACACATCCACCTCAATATAAAAAATAAAATATATATTTATCTTATTTTAAAACTAAATTAAAAAATTATGATAAATTATATAAAAAAACACTTATAAGTTGAATTAACCAAACAATTCAATAATTTATAAATTAAAAATAACATCTCATAAACTTTTCAAATAACTGACAAGACGTTAGAATTTATAAAATATATAAAATAAATTGCAAATACATTATATATAAAGTTAATTTGTCAATAATATATGGGATGAATTTTATTTTTTTATCGATAAAATTGTGACTCAAACTCATAAGTAATACGGGTTTATATAATGTGGTCGTCAAAATTTATTTTACCAACTTTGAAACTCATATCACGTTTTATAAGTTTTGTAATAGTCACTAGCTAGACGAAATTGCAACAATTTAAAAAAATGTGTAATTAACAAATTGCAATATTTGAAAACATATGTTATAATTTCAAAAGTGTCATTTCCGCTATAGTATATATAACACTTATACCATTTGCATCGAAATTAATCTAATTAATTACTTTAGGTACAAACCAAGAATATATAAAACAATATATATATATATATAGGTATATATCTGCAACATAGCACATGCATATGCTCCCAACCACCCATCATGTATGATAAGAATTCCAGCCCATCATATGCATGAAATAATCAATCATGCATTCTAAATAAATTATATATAAAAAAAAAGATTAATTAATGCACATATACCCTAAAACACTAGGTAATGCAAGGAATAGTCTCATGAACATGCACATGCCCTTGTTCCCATTGGTACTCTACTTGGGGGACTATATTAATCATCAAACACCAATTTGCACTAAAACAATTAATTAAATAATTGTGTAACAAGATATGATGAATCTGGTAAAAGATCATAAACAGGTATTTTTAATTAATTAAATAAATAAAAAAGACACACACACAACTGTGACAGCAAAAATAAGTTGTTATTAATTTATAACAAACCAAATTAGTCATAGAATTTAATTATAACAAACCAGACAACAGATGAGTGCATTTGCTTCTTGTCTAACACAAATTTGTCCAGAAATCTTTCATATCTATGTACTACAATAAGATACAGACACGATGTCACAAAGCCCCGAAAATAAAAAAATAAATAAAAAAGAAAAGAAAAATACTGGCACATATGAAGAGCTTCTTGATCCATGCACCAAATCATGATGCACACATTGCTTCATTTGCTTCTGCTCTTGCATTTCTCCATGGCTCTTGGAGCTGAATTGACTAAATTAAATAAAAAAAAAAGAGTAATTAAAATAAAGTTTAATAATCGGGTGAGGATATATAGATTTCTATTTTAATTGGTATTTCAGACCTCAAATTGTGCTAGATTATTTTGAGTTTTTATGTGAAATATATATGAGATGAAATGTTAAATTTAAATAAAAAATATAGGGGTATAATTAACTTTTCAAGGTAATATATATACCTAGTCCAATTGCTTCAGATCCTTTCATAATTCGGAGACGCTTGCATGAATCAACAAACATCCTGCAATAATTTTTATATATAATATATCAGTATATATATATACGTAATGAACTTGATTTAATTATATATATCGAGCATAAAAAAGGTTTAATTATTATATAAACATAAAATAAAATAAAAAAATTAAGCTCTTACTCCCATGGAACATCCCCAACGAGCATCCAATCTCCATCCTTGTCTTCATACGTTGGCACATATTCAGAGCTGTTCAACAGATCCATCAATTTGCCCTCATTCATGAAGTCTATCATGCCTTGACTCCCATAATTACCTATATATTTATTAAATTAATTATTTTCAATGATTTATACTCTAATTAATTTCTTAAAAAACATAGTAAATTAATTAATTAATTAGAACATACATATATACCTATGGTAAACGAACTGAACATTTTGGCTAAAGCATCGGAGAGTTCTTGATAGCTCTTGTACATTTTCAGGTCGACTTTACGGAGGTACGGCGCTCCGTCCATCGACACCTTCACGAAGGCGGCACCCCCGCTGCATGCCGCTGCCTTCTCGGACTCCTCCGTGCTGCTCTTTTGGCTAGCCATAATGTTCTTCCGGAAAGACCGGACTGGTGGCCATCCCACCATTTGTGCCCTATATATATATAGTTGGTATAATAAATTCCATTTTAAATTTTATATTTTTATTATTAAACCATGCAACTATTTATAGCAATAACGAAGAAAATTTAATTTCCAGAATATTACTTGTATATAAGGTTTAATTTAATTTGTTGGAAACGTTAGAAATTGTATGCACGGACATGCTATATATGCAATCCAATTTTGTATTTAATTTCATAAAAAAAAAATTTATTATATATATAAGATGTTGGTTTACCACGTAAAATTTACTTTTTTTTATATATGAATTTAGAGGATCTAAAATAAAATCGTACATATAAAAGCTTACTTGGCGGGTGGCTTGATTGGATCCTTGGGAGGAAGCATAGCTTTCTCCTTGCAAGAATTATGCATGTTATCCTTCAGATCTGGACCATTGGATTCAGGAGATGACTCAAGGTTGAGTTTCAGATCAATGGTCTCAGAGAAGCCTCTTTTCCCAGTAATCCGGATGCCGTCGCTTTCTCCGCCGCCGGGGAGGCCAAGGCAGAGCTCAGTGTCCTTGAGATTCAGGCCAACTTCCATGCCGACGACGTCGTTTGGTCTCTGGATATTTTCCTTGTGGTGAATTAATGTAGAGAAAAGTGTGTGTGTTTGTAAATAGTGGTAGCATCAAAAGGGGAGCAATGTGTACAATTTTGATGTGCATATATACCAATGGTTGCATATTAGGCTATCATGTTGCCACGGATCGTGTGCCGACACGTGGAATTTAATTTATATTTAATTATTGATTCTATACGGGATCAAGAGCCTTTTATTTTATTATTATTATTATTATTATATAAGAGAAATTATACCCTCTTTCTCAACAAATTATTCTCATTTTAGAGAAGTGATTTGTGAATGTAGTGTATATTTAAAAAAAAAAAAAAGATGTTCAGGAAAAAAAATTGATGTTCAGGAAAAAAAAAATGATGTAGGGAGTACTAGTTATTTTAATTAATTAATTAGTCAAAAAAAAAAGAAAATGAAAAAATGATTTTTTTTGGGAAATGACCTTTTGGTGCATCAATAATTTATTTATAATTGGGTTATGACTTTAAGTGGATGGTTTCTCACCAATTGGGTGACAGTTTAGTTGGACTGACAACGTTGTTCAGGTAAATTAATTATAAAATTTATGCGCCCATACCTTCAAAAATAATATATTAGTTTGATCAACGATTAATATCATCACGAAGTATGTCATCATGATTTACTTTATAGATATACGTATAAGTTATTGTGATCTGTGTTTATTCCTGTCCATGTAAGGTAAAATAATAATAATAATAATAATAATAATAATAATAATAATAATAATAATAATAATAATAAGTGAGTTCTTTTTTTTTTTCTTCAGTTTTATCAATTAAGGGCTCGAATATATTAGTACTATTAATCTAGGATTTTAGACAAAAAAGAAAAATTAATTAATTTAGAATATGAAAATTATAAAAAGAGATATAAGGTAAAAACTATTTTAGGCACGGCACATTTTAATATCATGCTTAAAATTATAAATTTTGTTATCTAATTATATTTTTATAAATATCAATTTAAAGAAATTAAATATATCTAATTTCATGTGATTGAAAAAAAATGATATAATATAAATATAAGATGTTAAATATGGTCTTAAAATTTATTAAGTCTTAATTGACAGGTTCTATCTTTTAAATTCTAAATTAATAGTTTTATAATAGGTAGGAAAATTATTTTTAAACCATAATTAATATTTCTATCAACCATAAATTGACATTATTCTTTATTTTTTAACCTGTCATTCCATTTAATATTTTTTTAATTTAAATGTGTTGTATTATATAACATTTATTATTATTATTAACTTATTTCTAATGTAGTACATATTTTATAGATGGAATAAGACATTTTTCTTCCACTTGCGAGATCATTTTTATTGATGGAATTACATCAGCCGTAAATAAAATAATAAGAATTTGCCCTCCATAAGATCCTTATTAATCTCGATTCATTTTTTTTCATGGTGAAATTAACTCTTCTAAAATCCTTATTAATCTCGATTCATTTTTTTCATATAAAATTAACTCTATAGGGTTATAACTTATAATGGATCAAACCATGCCCACAAATCTTATATATATCTGATCTGGTTAATGGCCAAACTCTAATAATTCAAATATATATATTAATTGGTTCAATGAGTCCAAAATATATGAATTGACTAATCATGTTTTGTTACTTGTATGTATACTTTTCATGAATTATTCAAAATGATCAACTTAATTCTCTAATATTGAAGAATTAATTTCGATTTTAATTGTCTCAATTGTTTAAATTAATGGTTACTTTGACTAAATAAATCCACTGTCTTTTCGATATTAGGCAAGAAAGACAATTTTGTGAACACGTAACTCTTTGAGAGACCACAATTTTTGATGTAATGATCAATGATTTAATGCGTATAGCAACCATTTTAATGGATTAATTGGTGGATCATGTAATTGAATTAAATCAATTTGAAATTAATAATTGTTAAATATCATAATATTAGACTTTAGAATAAAATATACTCCCTCCGTCCCATTTTGGAACGTTCTTTCTTCATACCTTAAAAAGGAAATAATTTGCACTCACAAAAATAAATAAAGTACACATTTTTATATTTTATCAATTAACTTCATACTCACATACTCTTTTTTTTTCTTAATCCGTGTGCCCGGGTCTTTTTGAAGAAAGACCCGGGACGGAGGTGGTATATACTTGCGTTTAATTTTAGTTTGAGAATGATTTTCTTGGACGGAGCTCCTTCATAAAATATATGAATTATAAGTAGTTAATTATATTTGTTGAAGTTAAGTCGTTAATTAATGCGATTTTATAATATTATTAAAATAATATAAATAAAATATAAACACAGATCCACGAAAAGAGGGTAAGAGGAAAAGCAATAATAGAGATATGAATATGATTGTATATATATGAGGCTTTTTATAGTCATCAAAAAATAAAAAATAAAAAAATGTATCTCCACAATAAATGGGGTCTGTTAGATGATAGAGGGAACATTTGATAACAACCCAAGCAATAATTCTATAATTTGCTTAATTATTGTATTTATTTTTAATTTGTTTTAATTTCCTTAAGTTTAATATTTATCTTTAGTTTATTGAGAAGCATTTATGCTGTTTATAGTTACATAGAAAAGTTTATATAAATATTTTCTGACAAAAATAAGTTCAATATGTCAATTTAAAATTTGAAAACTTAGTAAAACTATGTATGCTTGTATATCTAACAGATTTTATTATTTGAAGATCTAAAAACATATTACTTCGAAATCAAAAAAAATAGAAACTAAATATCAGTTTATGATCACTTGACCATGTTCAATATTTTATAAATTTTCTAGTTATAAGATAGCCAAATATGATCTTAAAATTAACTAGATCTTCTGTAATTAACTCAAGTGGTATACATCCTATAATTATTATACATATTAACTATCGCTATTAAAATATTAAAAATTAATATTTTTTTAAATAATGATAATTTAATGCATTGTAGATATATATATATATATATATCAATGATATTTTAAAAAACAAATGAATTTACATGAATTCTGTTTCACTGCAAATATTTTTGTTCTTAAAATTTACAAGTGTTAATTGGTATTAGTTTATATTTTTCAGGTCTTAAAATGATAGCTTTCTATATTTTAGAGTGTTATTAGTTTATATTTTAAAATGATAGCTTTCTTCCCAAAAAATTTTAACTCCTAAATTTTGATCTTGTAACTCTTTGAATTGTCCAATTTTGATCTCATTTTCAACCGAAAAAAATGAAAATAATGTCATTTTTTACCATGCACGGCTTACGTGGTGGTGAATTTAAGGCTTTTCGGTATCCTTACTGATGTGGCTGCCAAATAATTTTTTTATTTCGTATATTTTTATTTATTTTTTCATATTAGCGAAACACTTATTAGTTAAAATAATAAAATATCAGTAAGAATGACAGAAAGTTTCAAATTCAATCTCCAGTGTAACGTGCGCGGCAAAAGTCAATGTTATTTTTACATTTTTTGCAAAAATGATAAAAAAAAATGGACAATATAAAGAATTACGAGATCAAAATTGATGATTAAAATTTTTTAGAAAAAAAATAAACACTCAATAAATTATAGCACTAAAAAAACTTTCTTCCTCATAAATTAGATATTGAATCTATAGGAAAAATGGTCAAGTTTTTAATTGATAATTTTTGAAGCCCTAAATCGAAAAAATTTCCAATAAAATGCGTACGAATATTGTACGCCCCTTGTGTTTTTCAACCTTTCTATAATGACCCAATAAACTTTTTGTCTGAATACAGTGAAAAGGTAGAGCATGTTATATCAAAACTTCCCTGCAGCATGACACATGAATCAATTAACATCGCTCATTTTCTTTAAAAATCCATGGCTCTCACTTTGAGACAGGTCACATACTCGAGAGATAGAAACAACAACCCCCCAACCCAACCTTTTTAATACAAAAATAGTACTCCATCCCTCACCAAACTACATTCATAATAGTTCCGGACACATGAACCAAGAAAAAGTAAATATATAAGTGTAAGTTAAATAATAAAATAAAATAAAAATGTATTTTATTAATTTTTGTGAGTGAAAAAAGTTTCCTTTTAGGTGTGTGAAATAAGAGTTGGGACGTCCAAATAAGAAAAGTGTGAAAGTAGTTTTGGGATATAGGGAGTATATTATTTTTAAATAAGTATAAATTTTTTGCATAATAATGTAAACATAAGTTGAATAATAAAATTATTTTTAACATATTGTACCTATTTGAAAATAGTACTCCCTTCGGGACGACACATTTTTTTAACAAATTCCTACGGGACGGCACATTTTTAAAAAAAAAATGTGTTTTATATATAAATTAGTAGTGACATGTGGGTAAATATGTGTATAAGTTTGTGAGTGTGCACGTAAATTAATATTTTCTTTTTTTGTAGTGTGCAAATTTGTATGGGACGTCCAAATAAAAAAGTATTCAAATTCATGTGAGACAGAGAGATACATTATTTTTATACAAATCTGTGACAGGCTCTAATAATAATAACTTGTAAAACGTATTTTACATGCATAAGATATTGCTCAGTACGAATTAATACTGTTGTTTATAAAAAAAAGCTTTAATTACTATTAAATTTGTATGATTCACAATGTGTACATATATATTAATATAGAATAATTTTATTACCGTATATATACACATATATATATCATTACATTTATTAATATCGTTGCACACATTTGCTAATATCAATATGAATTATATTATCAGTAAATTTAAATAATATATAATCAGTGAGTATAAATTTAATTCATATTATTCACAGGAGAATGAATTTGTAATTAATTACATGTTAATGCTGAAATAATCACGTGTTCACTAAATTAAATAATTAATAAAAATAATATTAATTTATGTGTCATTATTTCATTCTTAATTAGTAGATATATATATATAAATATAAATTTATATCCACTAATATATGTGTGATCACTTATATTCATAATCTGGTCCTTCATTTCATGTGCTCGATAGGAAGAATTCATACATTTTTCTTTCACGGATTTTGTAGTGACAAAATATCTACTTGCAAAACCCAAGTCAATATATGATACAACTTTTTTCGTGTTGGTGAATTTTTTCGAATTTTAAGAAATATAATTATTTTACTATTTTTAAATACCCTCTGGAAAAGAAAGTGACACCCACTCTAGTTTTAATTTGGAGTTTTATTTCTTTTACAAAAACCTGATCTGGAGTGGTCCAAACAGCCCCTACAAAGATACATGCATGCATGTACAGAATAATTATCTGCTTTACATTTGGACCACATTCATCATAAATATTCAGTTAATGTGTTAGGTAATAAAAACCTGTAAACAATTATTTTTATCTTATCCAAAAAAATAATAATGATTAAATTTCATTTTGAGTTGACCTATCTAAAATTGAACCAAGTCAAACCCAATTCCATCATAAAGCATATACATTTTTTCTCTACTATTAGAGTGATAAAGCCTTTCCAATTTCGATGTTTGTGTAGGAATTCTTATTTCTAATAATACCTTTTGAATAAAAGAAAAAGGAAAGAACTCACAAATAAGACAAAGTATTCGCATACGTATAATAAATATTATGATGAATAATAATTTATTATTACTATTGAGAAATTTTGTTATTATATAAATATATGACATAAAATATATAAGTATATGAATTAACGTTATACTTTATATTAATTAGCATTGCACTATGCATACCGATAAATGAACTAACACCACATTAAATATATATAAATTAACGTCACATGCATGCCGAAATATATGCTACTACATAAATTTAAATGTATTGTGCACGAAATTATTTACATAAAAGTTATTCACATAATACAAACCCATGAATAATGATAATAGTCATAAATAATAATGTGGCCTAATAATGCTTAATTACTTAATTAGAGTAAAAAGAAGAAGAAAAAAGTTAAAAAATAACATCACATATCTTTTGTTTTCTTCTTCCTTTTAGTGAAGTAAAGCTAATAATATATCCAGAATCTAATTAATCAGGGCACAATCATCTTTGATTGATAGAAAAGGCAAATAAGTGATGAGTTTTATCCTTTAGCATGGGTGGCAAATAATTAATCGATTTAAGAAATTCATGTGAGAATGGATATTATCTAATTTAGATAAACATCAGTTTGTTAATTAATTTGTCGGTCATTCTTAAGTGACCTTAAATGTACTCTTTGTCAGAAGATTAACATCAAAAAGGACCGATTGCTACACACTCTCGTTCATGCTATCTCACACACACACACATATATATAGGGATTAAAGATTTATAACCCATGTAACTTTATTTCATTTTGAATTTGGTCCTTTAAATTACATAATTTGATTTTGGTCCTGTAAGTTTGTAAAAGGATCAAAATCCAAAATCAAAATGTGTAATCCATGTGGACCAAATTAAAAAAATTGACAAGTTATAGAACAAAAAAAACTTTAATCTCTTATATTTATATTATATAAAGATAAAGTTATGAAATCAACCAGATTGTTCAATTTCAAAATTCCTCTCTTTTCATTAACTCTAGAGTAAAAAATTAATCTCAACCTTATATATTAAGTGTTTTAATCTTAACCATACATATTCATATTTTCTCTTCTGATGTTATTATTTACCGTATTCTAATATTTGAATTGTTCATTTACCTTTTATGTTCGAATTCCTTTTGCAGGTTCATATTTTATATCTAATAATTAAATAACTTTTTTTTCTTTTGCTACACTATTTTTGTGGATTTCTTTTGGAGGTAATATTTAATTGCTACAATTGCAGATCTATTTGATTTAAAATTTTGATATTTAAATTGTTTATTTATCTTTTTAATGTTCTTTTTTTTCATGTTCTTAATATTCTGATATTGTTTTTTTTATTTTTTGTGTTCAATTTTAATTACAGTTTCGCATTAAAATCATTGTATCTGCGTCATACATACCGCAAGTTATTTATAATTCTAGAAAAGAAGATGTTTTAGAACATAATATTGAATATGCGCTGTGCATGTGTATATATTTTTAATTATTTAATTTATTTACTGTAATATTGTGTATGTGTTGTGCATGTGTAGATCATTTACATGTGTAGGTTCTTATTTATAATCTAATAATTTGATTTTATCTTATTCTTTTTTAATAAACTCACAATAAATCTTATGAAATACTATGCTTTAATTTCATTTATCTAATCCTCTTTTGTTATTATCATTGAAAAAATGACTAACTCTTATGATATTATTTTTTAATCATAAAAAAATAAATTTTATAAAATTATAACAAAATAATCTAATAAAATATTATATTTTTTATTTTCTTTAAACATAATTTTATAATGGAATAAAAAAAATCTTTTTTGATTATCTTTAAATATAAGAAATTAAATTTTAAATATTTCTTGACTTTTTTCAAATATGACAAATAAAATTTTATAAATTTATGATAATTATAACCCTATATTTTATTTTTTAATCTCAACAGTATATCATAATTCTAAGTTGTTATAAATTTCAATTTAGATCTACTTTTGTATCAATTTTTTAATGTATTGAATAATAATTTTTTGTTTAATTATTATTTATATTTAATATCAATTTCTTTATTATTTTCCTAAATTATTTGCACATCTAATCATATTTATTACTCCCTCCGTCCCGTAGGAATTTGCACCCTACGGTACGACACATTTTTTAAGGAAAATGTGTTTTATATATATAATAGTGGCATATAGGTAAATATGTGTATATGTTTGTGAGTATGCAAGTAAATCAATGTTTCTTTTTTTAATAGTGTGCAAATTTGTGTGAGACGTCCAAATAAGGAAAGTGTGGAAATTCCTATGGGACAGAGGAAGTATTATTTATCTATCACATTATTTTTAATATGTTTAAGTCATTCGTAGATAAAAATTAAATGTGGATTTAATCATCACACTTACTAATGTGTTTATATTATTCAAAAATCTTATAATATATTCTATTTTATTAGTATCTGCAAATTATAATAACACGGAATAATTATTTCATATTTAATCATCTTTTGTTATTATCATGATCGACTAAATTTTACACTATTTTTTTAAGTTTTTTTTTTAATTATAACAAAATAAATCTTAAGAAATATTACGTCTAGATTTTATCTAACTAATTCTCTTTTGTTATTATCATTATAAAAGTGACTGAATTTTATAATATATTTTTTATTTTGTAATAAAATAATATTATAAAATATTATGCTATTGATTTTCTAACATACTCATATAATAATAAATTTTATAATTCAAATCT
Organism: Prunella vulgaris; assembly: GCA_026898435.1. NCBI lineage: Eukaryota > Viridiplantae > Streptophyta > Magnoliopsida > Lamiales > Lamiaceae > Prunella > Prunella vulgaris. The sequence continues at coordinate 3,404,776 of JAPKLY010000002.1, forward strand.
TCTTGATTATCTTTAAATATAACAAAATATGCCTTTAATTTTTTTTCTTCAAATATGACAAACTAAATATTATATTTTTTATGGCAAAATTTTGTATGAAAATAGTTCATGATAAGCTTATCATGAACAAGATTTAAAGTATCAAATATTTAATCAGATGTATCAAAAACCTCATCAGTTGTATCATAAGTTGAGGTCAATAAAATCTATATTGATCTCAACTTTTGATACACCTGATAAATATTTTGATACACTTGACTAAATATTTGATACTTTAAAACAATTCCATGATAAGCTTATAATGAACTATTTTCACACAATACCTACTCAATTTTTATAATTTTGATTCTCATTTAATTTTATAAACATGATAAATTAGAAATTTTTTATTACAAAATATATTTCAATGCTAAATGATTGCTGTCTATTTGTAAGAGTTATTTTTATTTGATTTATTTAATTAATTTTAAATTTGATTTGTACAATAGTTAATCAAATCAATACAAAAGACTAGTAAATCAAATAAAAATCGATTATCTTATAAATGAGTATTATATTTAATAAAAAAATTAATTAAATAAAAAATAATATATAATTATTTCTCTTATACATTCAAACTTTGTTTAATATCGTGAAATTCGCGGGTATACATAATAGTATTTATATATATACTATTTTGATATTATATTCAATGATAGATATTTTATAACGTTTGTATTACTATTAGTATATATTACAAACTCTTATGAAATATGAAATTAATATTATTATATTTATTTTTTTATATCATAACATTAATATATTGATGTTATTATTTTTATTTTTTGACATTGTGACATCATTAATGTACATATAAATTATTCACAGTGTTTTATTTAGAGAAAATTATTTAGAATTGATTCATATTGTATGCATATATAATTCAGTTTTTGATTATTATACTGTATTTGATGTGTATATAACTTTGTTATTTTCTATCTTAAAGATATTGAAAATCAATTAATACTTATAAAAACCTTTTAATGTGCAACTAACTATATAAAGTAAAGTATTATATAAATCTAGAGCCCAGATGTATTATTTCTCAGTTACCCAATTAAAATTTTACAAATATGGCATATGTAATATGTTAACGTCATTATAATATCTATCCCTACCCAATAAATATCTATTACTTATATATTAGTTGAAAAAATTAACTATATTTAATTTGTAAATTGGCTCACATTCTTGAATAGAAATATTTTTTTTTCTGCACAAGAATGTCAATATAGTCCTAACATTTTTTATTTGTGAGGAGAACTTCAAAACAATATAAAATATTTTGTGACATGCTTCACGTTTTTTTGAATAAATAAGACAAATTTAAAAAAAATCTTTCTTTAAAAAATATATTTTTCAAATTAAATTTAGAATTACTATAAATAAATTTAGATATTTTTATTGTGCTTTTAATTATTTTATTTCAGAAATTTTAAAAATACTCTATCTAATTTAATTAAAAATATTTTTGGTTTACATTGTTAATATATATATATATACATATATAATCTACTTATTTATTTAAATATAACAAAGTATGTGTATATTTTTTAAACAAATATAAATTTTATTTTTAATGTAGAATAATGATTGTGAACTTTTGTTTGACATCATAAGTTTGAATTGCAAAAAAAAAAATTTAAAATTTTTTATTTATATTATATAGATCTATAAATTTAAATTAAATTTAATTTATGAAAATGTTCTGATTAATTTTGCAATTAAGTATAAATAAAAACATGTAGAATAATAATAATTTAAAATTTAAAAGAGAGAAACATTTATCAACGTGTCATTTGTCAATGACTATTTACAAAATAAAGTTTTTTCCTTGCATTGATTAATTAATTAAATAGAATTATTACCAGTAATTTTAAAAAGTTGTTAAATAATGGTGTGGGTCCCACAAATGCATTATTAATTGAATCTTGGGCACAATAATGTTTATTCCATATGTTGGTTGAAATTGGGACAAATTGATCCCCAAATGGTGTTGGTGGAGCCTTAATAATCCCACTCATTGCTTCGAATGTCTTAAGCGTATGGACAGAATTGCCCTCATCCCAAAATTTATTTCCCAATCAAATGCGCGCTTTTGTGGTACCCTTTCATTAGTTCTTTAATTCACTTATTTATTTGGATAATTTACATATTAGTTCAAGAAAATTACATTTATAAATAGGTGATATGTAGACAAAAAAAAAAGTAATTTTTTGCCGAAAAAAAAAAGTATTTCTGTGCAAAAATTGTACACTTATTTATAAATATAGTAAATTTTTTGAACCTATATATAAAAATACCCTTTTTATTTCTTCTTATATTTTTTTTAAACATAACTTTTTTTAATGACTCTATTCGATTAAAAGTTCAATTAATTTGGTAAATTTACAAGAGACCCATTTTATATTAAATAATAATTTATATGAACTGATTCATCTTAAAAATTTATAATTAAATTCAAACTTGAAATCTAAAAGGAAAAAACACTTCTAAATTTTAAAATCTTACCACTGTAGCACTTAGTTATTAATCTTATTATTTAATTACTTTTAGGGGGAGCATTATATAGATTTCAACTTTACCAACCATTTTATATATATATCTGTGTGTGTGTGTGAGGGTTTGACATTTTCAGATTCACTTGACAATGAGAATATTAACACATGTGATCACTTTTAAAAAAAAAAAAAAAGCTTCTATCATTAATTTCATGAATAAAACCAGTATAAATAAAAAATGATATCTCTTGTTTGTCATGGATGAAATAAAATCAAAGCTGGGAAACGCTGTGATATTCTTCAAACAGGAGCTTTGAATTTTTCCGAACAGAGTTCTTATAAAGTTTTTAATTAGTTCTAATTAAATCATATATATCCTTAATTACTTACATTTAAATTATTTAATTTGTGCAAATATATTATATACTCTTTATGATCAAGTTTTACAAATAATAGTATTAATATTCAGAGCTAATCAAATCCAGTATTTTTCAATTCAAATATGAATGACATTCTAATAGCAAATAATATGCAGGTAATATGGACACACAATATGTATAAATAATGGTTCAGAGTTTCAACACTTTGTGCCAAATTCTTTAACTTAGGAATCATTTGTGCTTAGAGTGTCAAGTTTATCAAAATTTATGTCTTAGGAACTATAATTTATATGATTAATATAAGTGATAGACCTCGACTCATCTGTTAGATTGGTAACCCAATCAACTCACTTACATTCTTACAAACTTTATTTTCAACAAGTTTCTCACTTAATTTATTGAGATAAAAGAGTAGTAAAGGATGGGTTACTTTTCCATTAATGACCTAGGTCTTACGTACTAATAAACAATTTAAATTTGTTCCATTTGTTGGGGAATTTTTTTTTATTGTTAGTTTGTTTTAGATTTGCAATGAAAACATATTCTTAGGTTGTCACATAGTTTCTTGTCATTTTAAAGATGTCAGTTTTAAATGATCTGTAACCTTAATGCAGCCTGCAGCAATCTGATAAAAGCCAATTTTTTGTATTTCGTTATTGACTCTTCATTGATTCATGTTAGCATGTGTTAATTGAATTTGTCGACAAATTTATCTGCAATTGATTAATTCTATAGTGATGACGTCTTTATTTTTATGCACTTTAAGTTTGAAGCATCTAACTCTTCTTGCATTTTACTTATCGTCAATACTTGATTCCCAACTAAATTGTCAAATTAACGAGAGCAGCGCCCTCTCATCAAGCAACGAGGGCCACCTTGGGAGACCTATTTTATAGAGGACTTCGTCCCCTCTTTAACCTCCTCCCTAAGTCTCAACTCATCTTTAAATTCCTCTTTATTTTTTTTTTTTTTTTTTTATAGTGTTCTGAGATAAATGACAATCTTCTCCCAGATTTAAGAATTAAAGTCTCAAATCTGTCTTTTTTGTTTAGTCTTCATGTCTCTTTTATTAGTCTGGAGTAGTTTTTATTCTTCTTATAAAAATTGATCTATTGTATTGTATTGATTATTAATTTTAAAAGATCATTTTCATTTTTATAAAAAAGAAAAAGATTTTTGCCACTGGTTAACTTATATGATCATTTGGTACATTTATGTAATTTTAATAAGATATATTCCGTTCATCCCAACTCTTTTTTTCACCAATTTTATTTTGAGATGTCCCAACTCTTTTTTCCTACCTTAAGAATGAAATAATTTATACTCACAAAAATCAATAAAGTACATTTTTTATATTTTATTAATTAATTTCGCACTCACATACTTTACTTTTTTTTAATCCGTGTGTCCAGATCTTTTGAAAAAAAGATTCGGGACGGAGGGAGTATAATTATTATCACAATTTATACCCCTAAATAATCAAGATTTTATAATCTTGGGTAAAGCGAAATCTCTTTATTATCACACAAGTGGTATCACATCTTATACCAAAAATATGGTCTATCTCCAACTCTGAAATGTTTCCCATACCTTTTGCATATAGAAATTAAGAAAAAAATTAATGAGTATAATGTATATGCCATGAAAGTTTTAATGATGAAGATTTAAGGAAATGTTTTAATTTTGGGATCTACAATTTTTTCTAGGGTCAAAAAAAAAAAAATTTAACAAACTTTTTAATTTCAAAGGTAGTAATATATCTTTAGGTATTAAAATTGTCATATATTTCAATAATCATATTAAAAGTTGATTATTATTAATTACTTTTTGAAGTATTGTTCATTATCAGTTGGGGTATTGAGATATTGTAGATTATCATTTTTATGTATCACTGATTCAAACACATTGTACACACCGAATTATATACTTTTTACAATTGATTTTCAAAATCTAAATCGTATATCATGTACTTGAATGCACACTAGAATCACCGTGTGGACGTATTTTATTTATAGTATAATTAGGGGCTCCAATGAGATGAGGTGAATCCCCCTACTTTGGGATAGAATCTCCTTTACAATTATACTCGCCTCTATGTTTGATCTACCAACATCTTTTATGTATCAATGAAAATTTTCCACTTTATTTTGTATTCCATATATGGATATATGACAGGTTTTGCCTTTTTGGTACCACTTAAATTATAAATAACTAATACTATATCATTATTCAACAATTTCATTTCTGTGTCTTTGATTTAGTGGATCTAATTATGGTCAAACTCTATGATTAATTAATTAAGCACACTTTAAAGACAATACCAAATAATTCAAGCCTGATTGCGTTGCTTTCTTTCTCATAATTTAAAGTGTTAATTTGATTAAGTTATTATGTCAACTTTGCCTTTTCTTCGAGTGTCGGCAACATAAAGCACTTAATTGTTAATTATTTTTATGCTAATTTATTGGGCACAAAAATTTATAGTGTTGTAACATACGTTTAATTAATTATTATACTCTACAATAGACAAACGTAAGTGATTCAACATCATAAAGATTTGCAAAATCCTATGAAAATGATTCAAAATAAGTTTATTATGAACAAGTTTTAAAGTATTAAATATTTAATCATGTGTATTAAAAATTTCACCAGGTGTATCAAAAGTTGAGATCAATAAAATCTATATATTGACTTCAGCTTTTGATACGCCTGATGAATATTTTGATACGTTTGATCATATATTTGATACATTAATACAATTTCATGATAAATTTATCATGAACTATTTTCACACAATACATACACCATAAAATTTAATGAATATTACAAAATTTTATAAAAATATCACTTATGGTGTATGCATATGACTCTTTCTAATATATTTTTAAATTACTAACTGAAAATTATAAAACAATTGATAATATAATATATATATATATATATATATATATATATATATATCCTGGGCCGAAGCTTTGAGAATGACTGTTTTTGGTCCTAATTTATAAGTTGAGAGTCCATTTTCATGCAATAGAATATTAAATCATATTTCAATTGAAACGCAATTAATCCAATTATTGTTGGACCCAAGGGAGAACAACTGTTGCCATGACATTCCTTCCTCTATCACATTCAATCCCTGTTACAAATTTAATCCTATGGGGAATAATTTTGATTAGAAAAAAAGGAAAATATGATTTTTTTTTTTTTTTTAAAGAAAGGTAATAATATTATTGTGATGACAACGACAACCCCTGTAGAAGAAGAACTTAAATTTCAAATCGTCTCATAGATAAAATAGATTTAATTCCAAAATTAATTCTTTATCAGATTTAGTCTCAAAACTTTTAATAAGATCCAATTTTAATTTCAAAATTAATTTTTTTATCAAAATTAGTTCCATTTTTTATAAGGTTCAATTTTAATCCCAAATTAAAGGTGAAAAGCAAAATAACATCGTTTTAAAGATCAAATTTGGTAATTTTCGGCGAATCTAATGATGCAGTGTTCATAAAAAGTTAAAGGTGAAAAGTGAAATAGCATAGTTTTCACCTTTAATTTGGGATTAAAATTGGACCTTCTTAGAAAATTTGAGACTAAATTTGATAAAAAAATTATTTTTAAGATTAAATTTAGGTCTTTTAAAAAAAAAATGGACTAGATCTGATAAAAAAATTCACGCTTGATCCCACTACGTCCGCTGAAAATAACATACTTTAAATCTTTAGAGTCAAATTGATCGATTATATAATTTTATAAATATGTAAGATATAAATAACAAAATTTAAAATTTCGAAGATGAAAGAGGACAGTGGTATATGTTGAAGTGTGGAGTCTAAATTGACTGAATCACGAGCCCTATAACGGCGATCCAACTCACCGGCGAATTTTTGGGGCCCATTTTTTTCTTCGGCCCAGTTGATCCTAATGGGCTTAGGGTTAGGGCGAATGCTGTTTAAATATTGATATCGTCTTATTGTAATTATTATTCGAAAATATAGTGAAAAACCTGGCTTGGCATCGCCCCCAGACGTAGTCGCAAGACGAACTGGGTAAACAAATCTTGTGTTATTTTTCGTTATCGTGTGTGTGCGTACAAAATTCCTAACAGTATACTATTTGCTGATAACGTGACAATAATATCATCCACTTAATTATATAAAATAACTAACTAAGCAAATAATTATGTATCATAATCATAGGCAACTAAATCACATGAACCCTAACTGGAATTTTAAAAAATAAAAATAAAAATTGGTATCTCAAATTTCACCTACCAAATCGCTTTCATTCATTTAAGTTGTGAATTTTAGATCTAAACGATGGACTCTAATATTTATGGTCCAACGTATAACCAATTAGGTCCATATATCATTATACAAGCATAAAAGTATTATTGTAATAAAATATCTGCGGTCAATGTTTGTTAATTGGGATTGCTATAAAAATTAAGATACAAAATCTCTCATAGTATCACTCATAAGTATAATTAATCATGAACAAGCTAGAGAATCACAATGTGCATCCCATATTGTAATTTGATGTCTAATTGCCCATTTGCTCAATTATTTTTAGGATTTACATATACATTTAAAAAAATCAATATATTTACAAATAGGTTCTCAATATTTGCACAGAAGCACTTTTTTTTTCTGCACAACACCTATTTATAAATATATATAGTGATTTTTTTGAATCTATATGTAAATCATCCTTATTTTTAATGGATGTCATATCTTAATTAATTGGTGACATATAACAAATATTAGAAGCAATAAAGTGAAATATCAAATCATATGATATATCCATGCCCATGGTTTAATTAATTTCCAGCGGGTTCGATTATATCTTTTATTTATTTATATACTTATTTCACAATCAAATTTAATTAGCATGGATTTCAAATACATAATAAATTGATCCAATTTAAACATGCACATCAAACTCATTCACGCGAAGATATGTTGTCTGTGACCATAGAATTAATATTTTGCTTAAGATAATAATTATATAGTCACATCTAAAATCGCCAACTACCTCGACATTAATTCAACATTCTCTTCTCAAAAGCATAGTCATCAAATTTTAGGGTTATGTTTGGATTGAGAATTTTAGAATATAGATTTCAAATTCATAATTTAATTTATTTTGTTTGTTTAAATTGATAGATTTTAAATATTTAGTTTTGTTATTAGTGAGATTTCACTTACTTAACAAAATTATGCTATTTGAAATCAATACTTTTTAAATTCATTTTTTTTCTTCAAATTATTTATATTTCAAATAATGATCCAAACACAAGATAAAAAATATGAATTTAAAATGACGAGAATGATATTCGGCGACCAGTAATTTGAAATTTCATAAATTCAAATATTGTGAACAAGCTCGATAATAATTCAATTTTTAATCATTTTATGTGAAAGAAGCGAAAAAGAAATTTGTTCATGTATGTTTATAAATTATTTGTGAATATGAGATGAGGTATAAATTAACAAATAAGAAATTTTTTAACATAGATCTCCATTGAAATTTGTTCATAATATGAAATTATATCATTATATGTATTTATTGATATCACATTATATATAGTTGCAGTTTACAAGTTTAATGATATCAATAAATGCATACAATGATATTAACTTCATACTATAGAACTTGTTTCATTGGAAAATGTATGTCTATAAAATTGTTTGTGAATATGTTTATTTGGTGTTTGTTTAAATGATTATTTATTGTTTGCACATTTGACTAATTATCCATTCGCATGGTTAAAATGAAACCTTTTTTAATTTTAATTTTTTAATGCAATATACTTATCTTTAAACTTGTTATAATTATATTAATTTATCCTTTAACAAACTAATAGAGAGATTGAATTGCCAAGGTGACATGTTGTTTTCACCTGTCTATATTTGTTTGAGGTTTTTATAATAATTAATTACATAAACTGCAATATGTAATAATTCTATTAATTGAGTTTATATTTTGTATAAATAAGTTTTGTGTGAAATCGTTTCATAACGTAAAATTAACATAAAATGTATCACTTATTAATTAAAAGTTATTTTAATAAAGATGTGAAATTGATAAAAGTTATCATATATAGCAATACATAACAGTAATACAAGTTCATGTAAACTCGAGCTAATAAAAAATCTATTTAAAGAAAAAAAAAATAGAATGGTAATTAGGTGGTTGACGTAGCAAGGATGTGGAGTTGACAAAACTTGTGGTGGATGTTTGTGAATTAGGGTAAGCATGGGTTGCAAGGCAATTTCCTCTAATGTTGGATAAGAGACTTTTTCTGCTGCACACGGTGCACATGGATAGTGTGTTCTATTGTTTGCACACGCAATTTTTTATTTTTTTTATAAAATATCTTGCAAATTAATTTACAGTATTAATGTAAGGTAATATTAGTTATTTTTATTATATAATATTATTAACAAATTAAAATTTCTTAATTAGGTAATTAATAGTTATAAAATATAACGGTGACCTTTTTTCGATGAGTAAGTCTCTTGGGCACCAGATGCATTGTGCTACTAAGTATAATTTTAAGAAGTTACTTATAAGTTACACAAATTATAATTGAAAAGTTACACCATTAAAGATACACTTTTCAGTAATAATATGTGTGATTTTTTAGTAGTATTTTGTGTAACTTTTTAAAATTGAATTTTTCATTAATAATATGTGTGACTTCTCATATATTTTAAATTGAATAGTCTTTTAAAATTATCCCTTTAAATCATATATTTTCCAAATTTGATGGTAAAGTTGTTTATTTAATTAATAAATAAAAGAAAAATAAATTGCAACAATTTTATTTCAATTGAAGATTATTTTTTAAATTAAAAGGTAGATTTAGGAGAAACTTTAAAAAAATATGCAAAATTTATAAATATTTTAAATAGGAAGAAGTATTAATTTTACATCACACTGAATATTTTTTTGTTGTAATTAAAAAATAAATATGATATTATTATGAACACCGAGGGATTGTACATTCCATTAATATTATTCAACAACATGACAATCAATTAATCATTCCTTACAAAAAAAAATAAAAAATGAAAATAAAAGACAACCCCAAAAGATGAGAACGTGTGAAGCTCGGGCTCCACACGTGTTGAAGCCAGCAAGCGTGTACCCTGTGTGGTTGGGTAGGTGGGTGGAAGTTTATGTGCCATAGCAATTTTTTATTTTTATTTTTATTTTTATGAGGCAAAGCAATTTTTTTCATAAATAATTATATTTGTAGGAGTATTAAAACCTCATTTTAATAGCTAATTAATTAATTGTCTTGAAATGAATTATTATTCAAAATTATTGATAGAAAACTTAAATATTTAATGGATATATTATTCACAATTTCTACCATCTAGTATGTGTGAATATACAACTTTTCGCTAGGTCTACTATCTAGTGTTTGAAAGCCATGTAAAATTATTTTTTATATTATTTTTATAATTATACTCCACTTTATTTGTGTGTTAAAATTTATAAAAAAACATTAATTGAATAATTAATTAATCTCAAAATTATTTTTATAATCATAGTCAACATGTACACGTTTTTTATTTTGATACCAGTAAAGAATTTTATTTTATCAAAAAAAATTCGGACATGCAGAGAAATATGAAATTAATTTATTTTTATTATTTTTCTAATAAGTATAAATATAAAATCTTAACATGTATTTAAGATTTTTAATGGGTCTTTAATCCATATTTAATTGCTCTGTTAGTTAACGAAAAATGAAAACATTTTGTCATTTTAACATGAAAGATAAATAACCAGTTCATGAAAAATACACCTCAACATTACATTTATAAATTCAGAAAGTAAATTATCATCTCATATCTGATGCACACCAACATACTATGAGACTATTTAATTTTCGAATTATTTTTTATATAATTAAAAAGGAAATTTTGGGACAGTTAGATAGTCAGTAAAATTAATTTTTCGAATTACATAATTAATTATGAATTAAGCTGGCCACAAATTAATATAATAGTTTTTAATATATCTAAAGGGAAATATCATATATCCAACCATGAATATAAATTTATGTGCTCATCCAAAATTTTAATAATAATAATAATATATATAAAAATTTTAACAATTAATTAATGGACATTTTATTTATACGTTATTTTTACATAGTGAATATATAAATTAATATCGATCTGACATTATAAACTACTCTAAAACAACATTGGGCCCTTATTCTATATTTTTGGTCTGGGCCCTTATTCGATATTTTTGGTCTGGGCCCAGACATAATAAGCACTACTGCTAAAGAAATACCCACGGATTTATTGCTGTATGAACTTATTTTAAAAAAAAAATTAAAGCATCTGATTTATTCATGTATTTTTAGCAAAATATTATCTAAGCCTCCGATTATTTCAAGATAATGTCCATTGACTAGGTTTGTGCATTCGTATAAATAATGCACAAGAATTTTTTATTTTTTTTATCGGTAAAATATTAGTTGTTAGTAGTTAGTACACCAAGTTTCCAAACAATCCAATAATATCTTCAAGTCAATCTTATATCTCCCCCCTAATTCGTTCCGTGAGGGAATCGAACACAAATCACTCACTCAAGTGAGGAGTCAGGTGAGTTAAACCATCTGATTAATAATGCACAAGAAATTAAAAGAAGATCTTTTTAGTTCCATACAATAATGGTAAAAGAGTTGAGATATTTATGCTACAAGTTATAATTGATACCATAAACTTATAATAAATAGATATGAATTAGGTCAAAATATAAGATAAAACCAATTTATATTTGCAAATGATTTAGAAGACATTTAATGATGAATGTTTCTGTTTTTTGGTCATGTGAATTGGCAGGTGTAGATAGTGGCACAACATAATCATGCAAGTCCAAGTTGTGCATACCATCTTGTCTGGCCTTTATGGACAATCTCCTAATAATAAAAGCGATATCAACATGCCAGAATTTTGATATATATCAAATTATGAATTCTGTGATACATAAAATTCCAAAATTACATATGGGAGGGAATGGATGAGAGTTGTACTTCGATTGCTTATTGACAAAGATGAGATCAATGATTATATCAGTTTTATTAGTATTAACTGTAGTTTTATGAATGAATTCAGAATTTCGTTTGGGATCGGAGTAATTTTTCACAAAATAATAGAGACAAAAATTTATAATTTAAGAGGGTAAAATAATGAAATTTTTTTAGATCAAGAAATTTATAAAAAAAAAAGTTATAAATTTTTAAAAATAAAATCCCAAGGGCATCCCCTCCCTACTAACCCGTTGCTCCCGAGCAGTCGGTCTACTTATATTTTATATGTATTAAACTCAAGTATGTGATAATTAAAGTAATCTTGTATTTAATAAATTTTAAATGTTAGAAAATAATCTACATTTATTAGAAAAATTATTGGAATGAAAAATAAATAACACGAATTTGAGAATTTAAATAATAATTTTAGGATTTTGACGCGAATAAGTTGGTTGGGCTTCATAACCCATTATTGAGTATGAAATTTAATTTGCACTGACTTTAATTGGAGCTCCGCTAGTGAAATGGGGGTATAATTGGTCCCCGAATTAGTTAGTTCTTAAATCGGACACCGAATTGGGTATGTTTGGTTCGTAAGATAAAAATATCTATCCGCCAAAAACATGCATGATTTTGACGGATAGATACTTTTATCTTACGAACCAAATGATTAATTAATTAATTTTTGTAGCAAAGATCAAGATTTAAAAATATATATAAGTAGCTAGAAATAGATTGGATCAAAGTCCAATTAATATTTCTCACTTTTAAATCCCGAAGGATTATGAAGTTGGATAGGTCCGACGAATGTAAAACTCGAACCACAAATCCAACTAGTCTTGCTAATATTTAAAAATTTGGTATAAATAATTTTTTTATTTTTTTTGGGTGGACAAGAAACAACGTATGATCAGTTGCCTAATTTATGGTATGTTTAGCTTGTTAGTTGTGCATCCCTATCTTTATGAGGCAAATTCCAAACCATCATGTCACCTTCATTCATCATCATATAAAAAATATTATGTTAAAATTAGAATTCTTGAACACACCACCGCATATTTTTTTAATTGGTACTACTCATTTTAGTAAATAATATTCCTTGTTCTGACTTAATATAATTTTGAAAACTAGTTGATGAGTTATACAGTGCAAGTATTACACATTTTTCAAATATAATTATCAAATCACTCTAAATTTTAGTAGAATATTTTTTAATTATAATTTGAGGGAGTATCTTGAACATGAATGATCTTGTTCAGTTAGAGATCACCCATCAAGAAGCTAAAAATTTCAATAAAAATTAACAAACAAAAAAAAAAGCCTATAACTAATTAACTATGTCTCAAAAGCCTAAACTATGTTATATTCCATTTTTTATGAGTAAAGAGGTAGTGGATTATTTTAACCTAAACTCCATTATCCTAGCTATAAACAGAATCTTTAGGCCTCTTTGATAATTTCGGACCTGGCCAGGAAGAGTACTAAAAACATATTGTCCCACAAACATCAAGCAATTGGCATCTTCACTAAATATAAATATTTATGTAAAATAAAAAGAATCACCATTTGCATTTTTAAAAAATAGTTAGTACAAGTTCTCCCGAACTCAACAAAGAAAAATTAAAAGAAGAAAAAAGAGACAAATTAACTTGTGTAAAATATATATATTCCATAACTTATCAATAATTATGTGTCAATTATATATATGAGTAACATATATTGCTCAGTTAAGCGAGAAACGACCCATGATATGAGGTTAGAGCGAGCATTTGCATGCATTCATGCCCAGTCCATAGCCTCTTTACACAGGCTAAAATGGAGTGCAATCGTACGTGTGACAGTTCGATAGCTTTTCGTGCAGATTTTCTCAATTTTTTCAGTTATAAGAACGAATTTGAGTAGCGACAATATTACAATAGTTTTCTAGCCAAACGACGGGCATGGAGAGATAACAATTTTATTTGTGGTTCGTCATGAATTTATTGATTTTGAGTGCTGAAAAATTGACATGAATAAATTATTCAAACTTAAATTTATAGAGTTATTATATATAAAATAAAGCAGCTGGAGGCATCAAATTTAATTGACCAGGTTGACGAGACGGTTAATTTGATATATTGTGTACTTGTCGTTTAATTGCCAAAAAATGAAAACGAAAAAATTATATTCTCCAACCACTTTGAATATAAATTACCAAAAATTAGTGTTTGTTTGCAACACTCAAAACTGTATCTAGAATAATATTTTAAAAAAAAATTAGAAGCAGTTTTGTAAAATTTTAAAACAGAGCAAATGAGGTAAATAAACTTCTGCTTCTCACATGGATACTTTTCACTACCCTATTAACTTGAGGGACAAATTCTGTAATTTTTTTCAATGTGATATTAATGTATACATGCAACTATATAATTGAATAAATAAAATTTAATTTGCATAATTGTTTAATCAACCAATTTCGATTCAAATCATATATGTGTGTGTGTATAGGACCCACATGGTCGTACCTACCCAATATCCAACACCCATGTGGACCCCTTTCACATGGCAGGCACCCCACACCCCAAGCGCCAAAAACGCATCTTGACAGCCCTCTTGCATTTTGTTTCCGACATCTTTTCCATCGGATTTCATTTTGTGTTTCACATTATATTTTTAATTTTTTTCAATTATATCATCCAATAGGGGCATTTCCCTCTATTGTTTTATTTTCATAAATTATACACCCTCTATTGTTTTCACATTCAAAATAAAATAAAATATTTTATTTTTAAATATTTCGTATTCATTCAATAAAATAATTTCTTTGTGGATCCCTTGTCACACGCTTCTTGCCTTATTACATCTATCTATAAAACCACAATTTTCTTTATTCTCTCAAGTCATCTATCAACTCTCATCTCCACCAAAAATCTGACCTTGACAAATCCTGAAACAAATCAAGATTCTTTAAGGTATCACTTCACAGAAATGGAAAATGGTTTGAATTTGAAGGCGACTGAGCTCAGACTGGGATTGCCCGGAACAGAGGAATGCTCCGGCCCTGCTAAGAACAAAAAACGGCCTTCTCCAGATTCCATTTCCGACAGAGATTCTTCTTCAAGATCGATTGATCACCAAAATGCGCCTGCGCCAAAGTAAGATCAATTGATGTTTAATTCCTTAGGATGTGCAAATTTATAGTATTAATTAGGTGACTGACTGACCTGTTTGATTGGTTGCAGGGCACAGATTGTGGGGTGGCCGCCGGTGAGATCTTACCGGAAAAACAATATTCCGGCGAAGAATGCGGAATCTGAATCTGGGTTTTATGTGAAAGTGAGCATGGATGGAGCACCTTATCTCAGGAAGATTGATTTGAAAGTTTACAATGGATATACAGAGCTGCTCAAAGCTTTAGAAACCATGTTCAAACTCACAATAGGTAAATATACATATATGTGTCATATATATACAAGAATATTTATTTACAATCTGGGATTGGGTAATATATGTTGGGCTGATTTGATTATTGCATCAGGTGTCTACCATGAGAGAGAAGGATACAGAGGGTCTGAATATTCAACTGCATATGAAGATAAAGATGGTGATTTGATGCTTGTTGGAGATGTTCCATGGGAGTAAGTCCTCTCTCTCTCACACACGCACTCACACACATACATTAAAGTGTTAAAAATACAATCTTGCAGTATACTAAATTAGTTTTGTAATGTGTAATTTGTGCAGAATGTTTATGTCATCATGCAAGAGGCTAAGAATCATGAGAGGATCCGAAGCCAGAGGATTGAGCTGTGGTGTATGATATGACAACATTAGATGAAGATGATATATGTCTTCATGCATCAGATAATACAGCTTGGGTTTTCGGAGATTTATTCAATATTTTTGATGTAATGAACGGCCGAGATCATCCCAAATTTTTTGCAGATGGGGAGGATCAGCAGGAAGTCTTGATGATTTTAATTTCTTGGAAACCTTGGTGGTTTAAGATTTCAAAATCATGTCATGTTAATGTTTTGATTGTAATAAATCCAGAAACTAAATCATACGTGCAAATTTTTGCTGTCAAGCGAATTGTATATAATCAAGTTAATTTTGGCTTTCTTAAAATTCTTGGTAAAAGAAATTGTATCATGCCAAGATTGCCATTATTTTGTTCCATTGTGGATTAATTTGTAATGGATATTAGACCATATTCTTTTTCCCCGTTGTCCAAAAACATATTCATTTATACATTTATATATTATATTCATATATCAAAAACTTGCTATAAAATATCTTTTATATATATAACACATATACGAGGGTAGAGATCTTAAGTAATATTTCCTCCCAGTGCCATCTTCTCGTCCTTTTTGTAGAAATTAATCGGGTACGCACCAGTAATCCTACAAATTGAGCATACTCAATGCATTAAAGAGATTGGTCAAGCCCAAAGTGAGGTTCCATTCTAAAATCAATTGGTGATAGGAAGATTTGTCTATTGAGCTTATAAAGTAGTCTCACGTCTTCTAAATTTTCAATGTAGGACAATTCACATGTATAATTAATCATATTCTCAACATGTGAGTCCTCGATAATCAAGACATGATCACTCATACTCCATCACTTTGACAACCAATATGACTTGAGCATGGGCCGCGATACCATGCCGAAACTAATCAGGGTGTGTCTAGTAAGGTTCTACAAATTGAGCACACTCAATATGTGTAAGAGACTAGTTAATCCCTAAAGGGTATGTTTGGTTTAGGGGACTAAATAGTCAATCCCCCAAACACAGGACTATTCCGGCCAAAACATGGTTTTGGCCGGAATAGTCCTGTGTTTGGTCCGGAATAGTCCTGTGTTTGGGGGATTGACTATTTAGTCCCCTAAACCAAACATACCCTTTACTAAAATAAATTTTGATGATAGAAAAAGTTGTTCACAAAATTTACAAACTAGTCTCACATCTTTCAATTTTTCAATGCATGACAACTCACATGTTTAATATATCATAAAGTACTAAATAAAATTATTATAGAATGAGATGAATAGTGACATAAAAATAAAAAAATAAAACAGAAACCTAAGGAGTAATATACAAAGATTTTCCACTCAAATGGCATGTATAAGAATTTTTTTCTACAATTACTACACTTAATTCTCTACCTCTCCCCTAATATGTCTCCTCTGATAGTAATACTTTATATTATAAATAATATCAAGTCAGACTTGAGTGTGGAAATGTGGTTCCTACTTGTGATGTGAACAAATAACAAAGGGTGTTGGGCTGTAATGACAAGTACACCATTCCATTTTAATTTAACAAACATAAGCATCTTTATTGTCATGATTTAATTTCTATTACATAATCACTGTAATTAGTTCACTTTCTCCTGCATGATTGTGGCAATTTGTCATTAACACGATTGATATAACTTTGTGATTGCGACATGTCATTATAATCTTTGCCCTTTGCTATCAAGTTAACATTTTCCATGCAACACGCATAAATTATAATGTCACATATAGTACATACATGGTTAGTTCTGATATACAAGTTTATAAACGTCGGAAATCGATAATCGAACGTTCCGCCTAGTCGCTACAATGACGATCACCTATTTTTTTTAAAAATATATATAAAAATACAAATTTCAGGCCACCTAGAACCACCTAGGCTTCAAAACGCCTAGAATTACCAACTTTACAGAAATCAGGTCTGCAATTGGCAGTCTAGCGCCTCCTAGACCAATTTTTGCATCACTGGTGAGATGAGACGGAAATTTACCAATTAACAAAAACAGATGAATAAACTTAAACTTAAACTTTACATTTTAAACTTAAACTTAAACTTAAACTTAAAGAAAAAAACAAAAACAGATGAATAAAATACAATTAGTTGATTTGTCTCGCAACTATTCTGATATTATACCTTCCCATATAAGAATTTGTTATGACGGGTTATATGCTACTACTTAGCATCTCACTCTTTATCTTTAATTACATAAATATATATATCATTTATCTACATAATATAATAAAAAATAATTACTTTTTCCTTGTTAAATGTAGGAAGAATTAAAGGTGCCAATTAAATGCAAGAACCACGAGGAATTATAGATTAATTTCTTTAACATAGATGATCCCTGCAATTAAAAAAATATAAAACCCTGTTTTGAATTGAAATTTTGGTTCAGAGATGGAGCATTTGAAGATACACAAGAAGAAGCATAGTACAACACTACAACTCTTCACAGCCAAAGCATAAGTACTGCAAATCAAGACTTAAAATCACATCAAAGTGTAGTAAGAATTTTAACCTCAAGAAAGAATATGATCATTGTTGCTTTTTCTTCTTCGGCCTCCTCTTTCTACGAGGTTTTCTAGCATCTGAGTTGGAGCTTAAACTACCACTGTTTCCAGTGGCAGAATTCGAGGGGAGGCCTCTTCTTTGGAAGGAAGATCCACCAATGCTACCGGACGTGGCGCTGGAAGTAGATATTTCTGTTCTTTTAAACGGCTTCTTACTTGAAGATGCTGAAAATCTCGATTTATTATTGGTTGAAGTTGTAAATGGCTTGGCAGACGGACCGGGAGGTGGCATTAGAGCACGAGCAGATATCTGCCTCTGCAAAAAACATGGGGTTATAAATTTATAATCGAGAAAACCATGAGTCTTAAACATTGTTTTACGAGACTAAATTGACGGATTTTGAATTCTATTTTATTCAACTCTATTACGCCTACAAAAATCTAATTTATCACTAAGTCCTACCACCGACTCTCTTTTCTATTCTCCCAATACACTCACATCATCTACCTTTTTGGCTTCCCTGTAAATAATATGAACATACACATAAAAATTATTATCATTTGTATACAATTTCCTGTACAACATCAATCAACCTTTTTCATCATCTTAGCCTATAAAATATCATAAAAACATACATTTTATATATAAAAAAATTCAAATACTAGGATTTCGAAGTCCAAAATTCTACTCGCCTGCCATTATCCCAAAACATACATATAGGCGTTCACCTTTACAAGTAAATAAAAATATTGCTAACCTGATTTCTTTCATCACTGGACATTCCAGATGCTGCTTTACCAGAGGCGCTAGAAGCTTGATCTCTGCAGATGAAATATATGTATGCTTGTGTTCAATATCTCAAGCATCAAAGCAATATTTGACAAGCACAAAAAATAATTTTAATGGCAAACGTTTAATGTGGGTTCTCTAGTATAAACTTTTTGGTTATCCACTGATTTAACACAATAGCAGATCAAAAGTATTGCAGTCTCATTTCAATAGTTCCTTAAAAAATTAAGAACAATAATATGTTTCCTGAGAACTAAAATGAAAATGAAACATAAAACAGCTTGAGTAGGTACCTTGCACTCCACTCATCATCTGCATCAGCCTCATCGCTAGAGCTTCCATTTAAGAAGAAGTCATCCTCACTGGGATCCAAGAGACCATCATCTTCACTACCAGTTTCTGTTTCATAAGTTCAAATTTTAATGTAGTTCTACAAAATTAATGTGCCATTGGAAACAAATCAAAAACATTTATACATCATGTTGAGGGATGATGGTAACCCCTATCCCTCCCTCCCATGGCAAGAACATAACTTATGAACTTGGGAACCTTCAGTAACACATTAAATGCAAACTTGACAGCAAAAATAGAGATATATCTTACGACGAAAAAAGATTCTTGCTTTATATGACGAAGTAGCTCAAGAATTATTCATTTCACATAATAATTGGGAAAAAAAACCTGCATCCTTCAGTTTCACTGTACTTATAAATGATATGCTTCGAGTTTCACTAATAATGTAAGAAACTACTGTTTTACATAATTATGTGAAATGAAGAACAAAATATCCTCAGCAACATCCTACTTAAAAGGCATATTGCTTCTTTCCTTTATCCTAAACCACGATGTTTGAAAAAAGAAAACACGCAATGGCTAAATTTTAAATGCTTTTAACTGATTGATACTATCAACTTCAAAAAGGAAGGCATTAACATAGAACGAGAAGGGAAAAGATCCATGAGCTACCAACAAAAATGTACTTAACTAACAATTCTTGCCAAGATTCCAAACAAAATGATCATATTGGAATTACTGTATGCTTCAGTATATTAAGATGATTAGAGAAAAACACTATCAAACATCGAACTCGTTGAGGAATTATATCGAGCAAATCGTTCGTGGCTGGTAGCCTATGGTTTACTTTAAAAGAGATGCAAACAATTCAGAACAAGCTTGCAAATTGGAAGCACAGACATGCCCAACATTTATGCTTCTGAGCATAGAGATATTTAATCCTAAAAGCCTTGGTGATCCGACGGTGCCGAGTGGAAGGGCCGTAGCTCAACGGATAAAAGTTACTCTAGGAATAACAGACTGATCTTCCCCAAGAGCTCACATCGACGGGATTGGCACCTCGATGTCGGCTAAATACCCAATTACCAGTTTCCAAGAAAAAAACTATAATGGTAAGATAAGTTACTTGTAAAAGTTAGAAAATAAAATACCTTCCAACTCCTTTCCATTTGCTGCGGCAGAAATCAGATTAGCCTTAATTTGCTTACGCAAATTATTTCTTTTTTCTACAATTTCTGTCTCATCACCTCCCATAAATAACGAGACATACTTCTCGGTTTTGGGGAAGAACTGCAAATTAATATTTGAAAATACAAGTATATTAAAAGGGGAAAACCTGATATTTAAAAAAAAGGAAAAAAATATACAAGCTCAGTCTGGTTATTTTGAATAATAATGCTAGTGGACCTAATTCCCAGAAAATATTTCATTTTCAACCGTGATTATCGGACCACGAATCCCTGAAATATGGTGATCATAGAACCAACCAACACTTATATCAGTGACTCGTTGAAAAAAAAAATAGCTCTTTGAGATCACATGTTGATGTCACATTGTCAGCAAATAAGAAACACACTATCGACCCAGTCCCTTTAATTCAAAACTGGTGTTGTAGTAGAGACAAATTAATTCCCTGATTTAGAAACACCAACTTTTCCAAGATTTCCAAATTGTTGCTGACAACTAAGGCTAAAGATAGATCTCCAACCAATAATTAAAATCAGATCCACCTTACTAAAGAACGAGCACAAGAGGAGGTATATGCACAGTGCAGTATTCCTTATTTACCTTAACATATTCAAGATCTTCTTTCAGTTTAGAGACTTGGTTGGCAATCTCTGTTTCCTGAGCTTGACCAGTTGAGGAACGTTGCTGTTTCTCCAAACGTCTTATCCTTCTCTCAATTTTTCTCCTCTCTACCCATACAAACTTAAACTATTAGGTCATTCACAACATTTTTATCAATGATCTACAAAATCAAGAACAGGGCATCTGGACTAAGATACAAACTAAATCTGATAGGGCTACTACTTACCAAAAAATTTGATCTTCTTGTTGCGCATAAATATTTTACGCTCCACAGCCAGACGGTTGTGCATATCTTGTTGTTTCTTAAGTTCCTCCAACTTCTTCTCCTGAGCCTCTTTTACTTCACATGGAAGATCCTAAACAAGATTAGAATTGATTAACTACGGCATATAATAAGAAGAAAGAACAGCCCCCACCCACCGAAAAAAAAAAAAAAAAAGCAATTCAAACAGAACATCAGGGATCTAGTTCACATCTCCAAAGCAAAATAAATGCCTAGCTAAATTACCGAAAAGCGCAAAATTACTCATACCAGCCAAGTTTAGTGCTTAATGTCACAGGTCACATCAACTATTCAACTCCTTTGGTAAAACTAAGGAAAAACAGAAGCAATTCTTATTAAGGGTAGTGCAAAACTACTTCGAATAAGATTATATTAAGCATGTCCTAACTACTGGCTACAACCAGATTCCACTCGACTACGTTTTTTATTCCAGGATAAGAAAAACATGGGAATTCTCATTTTCATTTTTCACCATCCAAAATCGTTCAAAAACAACTGTATTATATTTTTTTCAAAAGAAACAGAAATGTGCACTTTTATCCGCAGTCAAGCAAAGACTATGTTCAGGAAGCAGATACCTAGCCTCAAAAAACCACAGTAAATCGATTTCAGATATGAGTACAGAAATCGACAGTGTATTATTTTCCTACAAGCTCGTAAGTCCCACCAATTGAACAACCAAACAGCAACCAATAACACTTACGATAAACATATAAAAAAAAAATTGTATACTTCCTCTGAATAGCCTGCATAACTAAACATAGAAACATTCACACACTAAAGCGTAATTGCAGTTGTGGGAGGGATTATGAAATCTGCGTGTGCGTGTGAGGTAGAGAGAGGGAGGGGGAAAAATACCTTGCGCAGCATGCGTTCAACGGAGCGAATTTGATTTTTGAGAGAAACGGCTTTTGGCTTAGTGTTGGCCTTCGATTTCTTGTCGATAGTTAGGGCTTTGGGCCGCCGCTGGCCGGCGGGTTTCTTCCGCTCGACGGCGGCTGCCCTACGCTTGCCGTAGCCACCGTGCCCCATGTTCGATGATTGTTCTCTTGTAAATTTTCGTCTTTATGCACAAATCATACGATGTCGTAATGCCAACATATATAATAGGGGCGAAATCGTTTCAAAACAAAGTAATAAGGCGAACTTTTTAAATATAAACGTTGCCAATTAGGGACAAATATGATAAAATAGATTTTTTCTTTAGGGACAGAAAAATAATTTTAAATTTAAAATGGAGTAGTAATTTAATTACAATGAAACTAAAACAAATATCACTTTATGAATTTTTTTTTCTCATGTTAAAAAATGGTTTATTTTTAATAATTTATAATATGAATCACTTTTATACAATATTACTCATAAATGAAAAATTTTCACCAAATTTTGTAGTCTTTGTTACATTGAATAATATTGTACTATTTGATACATGCAAGTATTACACTTGTTTATTTGATGTCTAATTTTTTGCGCATTTCAATCAAAAGAATATATTATACTCCCTTCGTTTAACTATAAATTTTTCACTCTTATTCTGATATCTCACAATAAATTTTTCATTGCATAAAAAAATAAAAACAACACTCCATATATTAATAAACAAATATTCTTTTAAACAACCATCCTATATTTTTTCACATTTTTCCATTATTTTTCAACAGCTTCTTATTATTTTATACAAAAATCAACATGTAACATATCATATAATAATAAATAAATATTCTCTCTGTCCCAGGATTACTTTCATAGTGGTTTTGGGCACGCGAACCAAGAAAAAATGATTATGTGAGTATAAAGTTAAATAAAATAAGAAAAAATATATTGCATTTTATTAATTTTTGTGAGTGTAAAAAATTTCATTTTTAAGTATGTAAAAATAGAATTGAGATGTTCAAATAAGACAAGTGTAAAAGTAGTTATGAGATGGTGTATATTTTGTTAAATGAAACGATCAAAAGATAGAGAAAAATTAAATTGTTGATGGAAAGTTAGGATTTGAATTATGTGTTGTACACATCATTCAGTATAGTTCCTATATATCACAAATACCCTCACCTTCCTAGATTAAACTTTATATTTTGTTGACACGTATTTTTCTTTAAAAAAAAATTGTTCTATTAATTTCTAGGACTAATGAATGAAGATTATTTTGAAATAACGTAGGCATTTTAAAAATATTTTATTTTCTTTTTAGGGTGTAAAATTTATTATAGAATATCCAAAAAAATGTAAAGTTTAAGTTTAGATGAGAATAGTACATAATAAATTCAATTCATTCTACAATATGCTCTCTCCATTTCAAAATATATGTCATTTTAGCATTTAGCACACATATTAAGGAATGTTATTTTAACCAATAGCAATGCATTGGGAAATGGTTAATTGAAATTGATTGGGTGATTTGGGAAAAAAAAATTAAAATGATATATATTATGACAAAAGTATAAAAGACATATATTTAGTTTTGTAAAGTAAAAGCCATTGAATCTAGCAAGGATAGTTATGTGATCCAAATTCGAAATATCATTATGTTACTCTTTTTTTTCTTTTCTTTTTTGGAATTAGTTATCACCGGCCATTCTATTTTCACACAATGTCTTTACGAGACATGGTATAATTATAAGTAATAGAAATATAATATGAATGAAAATAGTATGGAATGAAAGTCATACATTTTAAATAGCTGAACTATAATAGATTATTTAATTCTTGAGAATCGAAATTATAATATTGTCGTTCCAAACACACATTATAACTTTGATTATCATTATTCATCCTCAAAAGTTGCTTAAAGTTTGTAGGGTTCAAGCCTTCAAGGAACATGTGCAACACAAGTAAACTTAAACAAAAATATACAAATTACCACATGACCTCAACATTATCACAATTGAAAAATACACAACAACAATTTCAACTGCCTCTATCTTGGACAGTGCAACTCTTGAGACACGTCAAACGGCACAAGATCATCATTCCTAGACAATGCATACACAATTTCATCCATGTTAGGCCTCCTCCTTGGATCCTCATGCAAACAAGCAATAGCAACAACCATCACCCTCATTACACTCTCTATTGTGCAAGAATTTTCATTAAGACACCCATCCATCCACTCTGATCTCAACTTTCCCTCATCCAAAATCCCATTAACCTTAGCCCATAGAGGCTTACCTTCTTCGTCTACAACCTCCCCGCCCGATACGAGCTCAAGAAGCACGACCCCGAACGAGAAAACGTCCATCTTGGTCGAGACTAATCCCTCGCCAAGATATTCTGGGGCAATGTAGCCACGAGTGCCCACAATGTTCATTGTTACAGCGTTGTGGCCCGATTTTGCAAGCCCAAAGCTCGCGATTTTGGCACGCATGTTGGAGTCCAATAGGATGTTGCTGCTCGTAATGTCTTTGTGCACAACTTTAGGCCTTGTGTGCTCATGAATGTACTGAAGGCCATATGCCACGTCGATGGCTATTCTTAGCCTTGTGTTCCAGCTCAGCCTTTTGTTTTTCTCCACGTGGAGCCACGAGTGTAGTGAACCGTTCTCTACGTATTCATAGACGACGTAGCAATTTGAATCTTGAGGATCTATGCAAAAACCTTCTAACCTAACTAGGTTCCCATGATTCACCTGTCGTGTAAGAATTCTTTTGCTATAAAATGCTAAAGGATTGTGCATATTTGAACAATTTAAGGATGTGACAAATATGAAGATACGTTCGAATAAAACGTGAGTTGAAATGATCAAACATAAATGGATTAGCTTGGATTTTTTTTAATCAATAAATGACTAATTCAGTGATTCATCAATAACTCATTGTCACGACAAATTCAAAATTAAGGGGGACTTATTTTAAGATAGAACAAAATTCAAAATTAATCGAAATACTCCTAAGTCACGACACACGCGCACACCCCTAGTTTGGATTTTATGTTACAATATTTGTATGTTTTAGATTCATATTGACACAATGAGAAATGTTTTTTTAAAGTTGTAAGACTCAGCTTTTAAATTTTAAAAGCACTTATCACTATAAACTAGAGATCTAAAACACGCAAAGACATGTACTTAAGACAGATCATCATCCCTTTGTTCTTGCAACTCTTATCTTACTTAGTTACTTATATCATTCATCCAGTAAATGCAATAATTAAAAACAGTTACACTAGAAACAATTTACTTTCTTTAGAACACAAAAAGTTGCAGTACCTTCTGTAAGATCCTGAGCTCTTCATAGGCATCCCATTTGATTTTCTTTATGGCATACAACTTATGATCCATGCAGCCTCTGTAAACTGACCCTTTAATTATGGAACCAGCATCAAATCCATTTGTAGCTTTCCTCAATTCTTCGATTTTGAACATTTTATACTTATCCAAGCAACCTGCAACATCTGCCATCAACCCCACCTCATCCTCTGCCTTCAAGAATCTCCTTTCATCCCTGCATAAACATAATCCCCCCATTTTCTTGAACTGATACTCCCTGTAAAGCCAAACTCCACAAACTAAAACCAACAACACCCCACAGATTCCCAATCCGATTTCCAATCCCAAAACGACATCTTTCTTCTCCAAAAGGCCGTAAGCAAATTTTGGAATATGAGAAACCGGAACGAAAATTGCGGCGAGAGGAGAAACACCGCCGCCGTTGATCTCCAAAATTAACTTCTCCGATGATCCAAACATTGAGGCGACGGCACTTAAGGTATCATCCGGTTGAAAAACATAGGTGATCAGGTACTTCTGCGCCTGCAACGAGCTGGGGCACCTGCAGAAGATCGGAATAGTCACTTCGTCGACGAGATAAAAGGGCACCCGGTCAGAATCCGGGTCCGCAAGATGCACCGATTGGAAAGTGACTAAATTTTGGAAAGTTTGGGTGGAAACCGAGTACAGGGTGTCACCAGACCTCATGGTGTAGCTCAGGGGAGCGTAGGAAATGGCGAAGCTGCTGTTGACGGAGTTGCAGGAGCACTTTACTGGCACGAAAATGGGCTGCCAAGGGAGGAGAGTGGAGTCCAGGGGCCAGATGTTGCTCGATTTCGCGACATCAAAAGGAGAAACTCCGAAAAGATCGGCTATGGAGTCTAGATTATCGAATAAGGGGTGTGTGGCTCTGTAGATCACATAAGTTTGGCATGGATACATGGTGGATTGAGCTTGGCACTTGTAGCCTACGGTGTTTGATTGGGCTTGGATTTTGTGTATGAGGAAGAGGATGAACAGGGGATAAAATGTGGCTGCCATTCTTCACTTGGTGATATGATTTGCTCAAAATTTGGTGCTATATATACATGAATATATATATACTTCATTCGTCTCGTTATAAGTTGTTCGTTGCTTTTAGGCATATGAATTAAGTTAAAGATGAAAAAGTATAAGTGAAGTGATGGAAAAAATAAAAAAGTACAAATGATGTGACGGAGAAAATGAAAAAATAATAAAACTATTGAAAATAATAATAAAGAAGTGAACAGTAATTTTCAAAAAAAGTAAAAAAGCAATAAGCAACATATAGTGAAACAGACAAAAATGACAATATGAGTAACTTATAGTAGGATGGAGGGAGCATATGGCTTTAGAAAAGTGATCATTTAAAATATTTACATAGAAATATAATTATTTTTATTATATAAAATTAATTTATAATTAGTATTATTTTTTTAAAACTATTATATAATTTTTTCTTATTTTTTTAACAGTAAGATGTTTTATTAATAATTATTGCTTTGATTATAAGATTTTATGATAAAAATAACTAATATGAGCAGTTTAATTAGCCTGGAAAGAGTATGAAGCAGTCAAAAACAGGAAAATAATGCCTGAATTCGTAAGAAAATAAACCCCGGACCCTCTTTAATTAAGTTTAAACGTGAAGAATTAAATATAGACTCCGGAACGCTAATCCGTTTTTCTATCGTCGAAACGCGTTTGCATTGAGAGAGAGAGAGGCTACTTTTCAAGTCTGACGAATTCTTTGCACATAAGTATTTTTTTTGCACATAAACTATTTTATAATTTGTGCAAATTTATTAAATTAATTTGTACTTTTCTCTTTAATTAACTTTTTCTGCTGTCAATAAAACCTACTTTTCAAGCCTGGCGAATTCTTTGGCCAATTTAATTTACATTTTCTGTTGGTTGACCGCAGAATGATGCATGAGGGAGAATGCTTAGTTTAACTTCTTGCTAAGTCTATTGGATTATATGGATAATTATATGTTGCATGCTTTATTTTTCCTCAAGAGTATGGTTGGTATTACGGTGCTTATTAAAATTGGGGATTATATTTTTGTAAGCCAAGTAAATTATTATACTTTTGAATTTGGTCCACCCGTTTTACTCTTTTTGAAATTGGTTCTACATTTAAAAAAAAATGTTTTTAGTTCTTTTACCTCTTTTTGTAACCGATTTTACTACCTCGAAATTTTATTTTATATTTATTTATTGAAAGCCAAATATATTATTTTATATTTTTAATTTTTAATGGGTTGGGCTTATGAAATTGGGCCGGGCTTATTATATTCGGGTTGCTCCAACATATACAAGACGAAGATTCTTTTACTGAAGCTTCTGTATCTGCCCTCCACTCCATGCTTGTGTTGTATATTAAAATTATCAATTGTATAACACTACAATAATAAATTCAAAGATCAAATAGAACTAATCAATACTTGAATAAAATCAGAAACAATATGTCATTCTCATTAGAATTTTCCAAAAAAAAAAAAAAAAACAGAGCACGAGGTACTACAAATATCCTAATATTACTAAATCCACAACATCCTAATATCTTATACATTTTCCATATTGTTGGGATATTAAATCCACAACATTACAAAGAAAAAAAATCAAGGATAAAATTAGAGCACATTTCATCCAATTTTCACTCTTTTCTACATTCGGTCTCTGAACAATAGACTCACATATCTCCTCCAATAAAGAAAAAATTGAAAAATCGATCGATCTAATTGCTGCGATTGAATATGGTGGTTCCTGCTCTCGAATTTCTCTTGCTGCGATCGATTTAATTTCTCCTTGAGCGGGTTTGTATGGTGGTTTCTATCATCTCTTATCTCTCCAGGATTGAATATGTGGTTCCTGCTCTCAATTTCCTCTTGCTGCGACCGATCTAATTTCTCCTTGAGTGGGTTTTTATGGTGGTTCCTATCATCTCGTATCTCTCTAAGCTTAGAGTTCATGGAATGAAATTAGTTTTGTTAATGTTATTTTTTTATTGTGTTCTGAACATACTCATAAGTCCGACCCAATTTCATAAGCTCAACCCATTAAAAATATAAAATTATACAGTTGACTTCCACAAAATAAACACAAAATAAAATAAAATTTTCAAGTAACAAAATCGGTTATAATACCTGCTGTAACAGGTAAAAGAACTAAAAACAAATTTTTTTTAAAAGGTAGGACCAATTTCAAAAAGAGTGAAAACAGATGGACCAAATTCAAAAGTGTGACAATTTATTGGGCTTACAAAATATAATCCCTTAAAATTGTGATGTCTAATGTCTTGTATTTTTTTTTTCAATATATACAATACTATCTCTCTGGTCTCACAAATATTTGTCTTTTAATATTTTATGGATGAAAAATGATTTAAATTGTATAAATACCTCATAAAAATTGAAGATTCTAAAGTTGATTTTTTTAAATAATTGAAAACTCCCACCGAAGACTTACAAAAGATTTGTCAGCTTCTTCTCTGCAAAACCAACAAAGCTAAAAAGAGGGGAAAATAAAAAGGACAAACACTTTGGAACCGCCGTCTGTGGGAATCGAACCCACGACCACGTGGTTAAAAGCCACGCGCTCTACCGGCTGAGCTAAGACGGCCATATGATTGTAACTACCGGATATTTATAAGGTTATGTTTGTTTTGGTGATATTTTCTCATGCCGTACTTCATACAACATTTTCTTTCTCGTCTGAGTCTCGATTGTCATCTGTTTCTACTTCCCTCCTGCACGTTTCCTGCATCAGAAAACCTCACCTCTTTCCTCAAATCCTGAAAATGTTTGTGCAGTTTCAGCATTCAGATGCCAATTGTCTGCGCATATTCAATTCCACTAAAACCACGCCACCAAATGTGGGGCTTTCAGTTACTCCACCAATCCATATGTCCAGCGACAAGATCAAACTGAAGCAGCAAGTTCTTGAGTGCCCGACTGGCGGCGGCCGTATGTCAAAGAAAAATGGTTTTGTCAAGGGCCCTCGTCCAGAAATGGATAAAAATGTCAATTTTGGTGGTAGTTTCGGAGCTCAAGGCGGCGTCTTTAATGGCAAAAATAGGGTTCGTGAGAAACAAGACCCGAATGAAGATGGTTATTCGGATAAATTTGATGGTAAAAATGAGAGAAATGGGAGTTTTGAAGTGAATTCGTTGCCCACCGCCGGCGCCAATGGTCTGGTGGAGGGTCGTAGTCCAGTGACGGAGGACGTTAAAAATGGTGGTCGTGGGAAAGAAAAAGGGAAGCAAAACGGTTATGGGAGAGAAATAGGTGGGAGTACTGGGAATTATAGTCAAAATGGTAGCGGGATGAAGCTGAAGGAAACGCAGACAAGGTGTTCGACGAAATGGGGGAGGTATGGTGGGTGTATTCCTGCGATGTTGGAAGCCGTAGAGACGATTAAGGACCTGGACGAGGCTTTGCGGCCTTGGCAGATGACCTTGACTAACAAGGAACGAAGCATACTACTGAAGGAGCAGCAGGGGTGGGAAAGGGCATTGGAGATTTTCGAGTGGTTCAAAAGGAAAGGGTGTTATGAAGTGAATGTTATTCACTACAATATAATACTTAGAATTCTTGGGAAAGCCCGGCAGTGGTGTGAGGTCGAGAGGCTGTCGGAGGAGATGGGGAAGAGGGGGATTAAGCCCATAAATTCAACCTATGGTACTTTGATCGACGTGTATAGCAAAGGAGGGGTTAGGGAGAAAGCAATGAAATGGTTGGAATTGATGAATGAGCATAAAATGGAGCCTGATGAGGTGACCATGGGGATAGTAGTTCAGATGTATAAAAAGGCAGGGGAATTTATGACAGCTGAGGAGTTTTACAAGAAGTGGTCGTGTAGTAGCTCCGCGGTGAAGGGGCATGGAAGTGCTAAATCGAGGAGAACAACGGATACGAATGTGGGTTCTTCGGATAACCTCTCTGTGAGCTCGTATACGTATAATACATTGATTGATACATATGGGAAAGCTGGAAAAGTACAGAAAGCAAGAGAGACCTTTGAGGAAATGCTTCGGAAAGGTATAATACCGAATACAGTTACTTTTAATACTTTGATGCATATGTATGGTAGTAAAGGCCAGCTAGATGAAGTTGCTTCATTGATGCGGAGAATGGAGGATGCTAAATGCTACCCTGATACAAGAACATACAACATTCTCATATCCCTACATGCTAGGCACAATGATATTGAATTGGCTGCAAAATACTGGAAAAAGATGAAGGCAACTTCTCTTGAACCTGATGCTGTTAGTTATCGAACTCTTTTGTACGCATTTGCGATTAGGCATATGGTAGCTGAAGTAGAGGAGTTGATATCAGAGATTGATGAGAGAGGATTGGAGATTGATGAATTTACACAGTCTTCTTTAACAAGAATGTATATAGAAGCTGGTTTGTTGGAAAGGTCGTGGTCTTGGTTTGAGAGGTTCCATCTGGGAGGTAAAATGACATCTGAGTGCTACTCTGCAAACATAGATGCTTATGGAGAGAGAGGGTATATCTGTCAAGCCCAGAAAGTATTCGACTGTTGTCTATTCGTAAAAAGATTTACTGTTCTCGAGTTCAATGTGATGATCAAAGCATACGGTATCAGCAAGAAGTTTGAGGAGGCGTGTTGCTTATTTGATAGTATGGGGAAATACGGCGTAGTCCCGGATAGATGTGGCTATAATTCACTGGTGCAAATGCTGGCTAGTGCAGACATGCCAAACAAGGCCCTAATTTATCTCAGGAAAATGCAAGAGGTTGGATTAGTGATTGATTGTGTTCCATATTGTGCTGTTATATCAAGCTATGTAAAGCTAGGTCATTTGGACATGGCTGTTGGATTATACGATGAGATGATTGGTTGTGGTGTAAAGCCTGATGTCATTGTTTATGGTGTCCTGATAAATGCGTTTGCTGATAGTGGGAGTGTCAAAGGAGCAACACATTATGTTAACATCATGAGAGACCTAGGATTGGAGATGAATGGTGTCATATGTAAGTCGTTGATCAAGCTTTACACGAAAGTGGGATACCTAAAGGAAGCAGAGGATGCATACACGACTCTAAAGTCGTTTGAGACAGATCCTGATGTTTACTCCTCGAATTGCATAATCGATCTTTATAGTGAACGATCAATGGTGGCTGAAGCAGAAAAGATTTTCGAGAGTTTGAAAAGCAAGCGTGTTGCGAATGAGTTTACGTATGCTATGATGTTGTGTATGTACAAGAGGAACGGGAGGTTTGTGGAAGCATTTTGGATTGCACGAGAGATGAGAGAGCTGGGGCTTATGAGTGAGTTGTTGAGTTATAATCTTGTTCTTGGATTGTATGCATCTGATGGAAGATATAAAGACGCTGTTGCTACTTTCGGTGAGTTGCTCAAATCTAATGTCCAACCCGATGATTCGACATTCAAATCACTCGGGATTATTCTGTTGAAATGTGGTCTGAGTAAGGATGCTATCTATAAGCTTGAAGTGATGAGGAAAAAGGACACTGAGAGAGGTCTGAAAGCGTGGTCTTCGACTCTTTCTTCTGTCATTGACATGGATGATGATTTAACCGATGACGACGTCTAGTTCGTACTGGTCTTCAGACATGAATGAAAAGGATTTTGCAGGGATGGAGAGATTGGTTCTGTATAAGCCTTAAAGTACAGAAATCTGGCCAATATGACGTGTTTAAAGGTTTTTCAAGTGAATTCTTCCGCTTGAATAGGAAGAAAATCACTTGAATTTGAGGTATATAGAATGAAAAAAGACACAAGTTTTTTTGTTTTCTTCTCTCATTTACACTTGTCTCTGCTTTATGTAGTGACTTGCCTGTTTTCTGGGAAAATATGAACCATATGATGTAGGAATTTCATATGAATTAGAATTAAAATTAAGGCAGGGAAAGAAAGGGTGTTGGCAGTATACAAAGCTGTTGAAGCTTTCCTCATTCAGATCTCAGATGCATATGTCTGATGTTTGTTTACACATTTTGTTTCTATTTCTGTTCTGGTTGTTTTTTACTGGTCCTTTGGGCTTGTCGAATAAATCTTGTAACTTTAAAATTCAATAAAGAGATCATTATATGTTGAATATACTATCATATTTCTGATAAGAGTATCAAACAATCAAGAAAACACAAAATTGCACAAAAAATATAAGCTATAATATTAGCCAAGAGAGAATTTATTTCCATTGCAGGATAAGAGTTGACAATATCTAAAAGTTAACATGATCATCATGCTAGATGCCAAAGTATGACCAGTTTTAACAATGATGCATCACGATGAGCGCGAAACGGATAACTTGAGGCATTCATTCTGGCATCTCCGGAGGCAAACATCATTCCAATTAGGTACTTGATGTTGGTTGACGCAGACAGTTCGAGCACAGGCATCAGCACAAGCATCGAGTTCAGAAACTCCACAAACCGTAACACATGTATCCGGGATTGGATCCTTGGAGAATGATCCTACTTTCTTCAGCATTCTCTTAGACGTGCAAACTCTCTCACACACAAAGATGTCGTCAGCACTTTTCTCCCTGCCCCGGGCACTTTTGATTCGTTGCTCCTCAGCATGTCTTGCCTTGATTCTCCAAGCTTGGCCAGCAACGAAAACAGGGATCGTGGCACCCAGCAGAGTCCACCATACTTCAACCATTGCTGCTACACCTACAGAAACCTTAAATTTATAGTTTCCTCAAACTTCTTATGAAACCAAAGGCTTGCTTTCACACATTCATATCAAGATTCAGGGTTCAAGCGTTTGTGCTATAAGAAATGCATGATCTGATCTAAGACTTCATATCAGCAGCTCATGATCAGAAATTACAATAGTGAATTTGCATTCAATATTGTGATTGGAATCAGTACCATCCATCATTTGTGTCATACACACATCAATGATATCTGACACACTGCAATAGACATGCATTTAGAGAAATCGAAGCAAAGAATCGTTCGAATTCACTACCACATTTTCAAGCCCACCAGCAAAAACCTAAAATATACAATTGGAACTCATCCAATACCACAGACATATAAATACACTGCAGTAAGGAGTGAAACTTCTCAGCACATACAACGTTTGCGCTGCTCTACTTCACATGTAGCAGAAAAAATTCGAAATGAAGCAACCTCACTGCAACAATTTCAATCAAACTACCACAAAGAGGAGCAAAAACCTGAAAATTGAGATCATAGTCAGTTCCTCTCAACCTTTCAACATTTTTCATCAGTATCACTCACACTCATCCAATTTCACGAATATTAACACACTGCAAAAAAAAAAAAAAATGTAACTGCTAATCGACTAAAATATTCCAAATCTCATTCTCTTCGCGGAACTCAAAATGGAGAAAAGGGGAAGCAAAATAAAAATGAAAACTGCGAAAAGGACAGAGAAAGAGGTGTTCTACGGAGATACAGTAGTGCGTACCTAGAAACACGACGGCCTCTTCGGTAACTGAGATGGAAGTTCCGTCACCGGAATCCTAGCTCGGAATGGTGGCCGGCGGTGGGCGGTATTAAAACCTTAACTCTCAGTCTCAGCTCGATTTCATTAAAATGTGGGATTTAATATAAAAACTCGGGTAAAAAACCACCGGTTATATTGTAAAGTTGGCCCATTAACAAGCCCATCTAAAAATGCCCAGAATCTTCCCCAAACCCGACCCATATACAAAACCCAACACCGGCCCATATACATTTTACCCGTAAACCTCCCACGTATTGTTCTTGTTCATATCCAGTTCTTTCGATCTTTCTCCCTGAGGTTTTTCCTTGCGATCTGGAATAACTCTGCAAAAACAGGAAAGGGATTAACAGAAAAAGGTGATTAAAATGTCTTCTTTAGGCACATCGAAAGGGATTTTAGAGATTGCGAAATTTGCAGTATACGTCACCGTTCCGATTGGGATGATGTACTTCTTCGCCAGCAACACCAAGAATCTCCAGAAAGTAATGGGCAATGTAAGAATACTCTTAAATGTGTTCTCTCTTACGTATACTTTGTTGTATATTCAATTAGTTTGATTTTGCACCTGTTTCTCTGAGTATGTATGCAAGGGGTAGCTTGTTTTACTGCCCTAGTTGAGGGACACTGTTAATTTGGTATATTGATTTTCAGGAATTAATTGTTTGTGTAGTCTGTTTCATGGTTAAGTCTTTTGATAATTCTTGTATTTTCATCTTCCTTGAGATGGCTTCATCTGTTCCAACTCTTGTCAAGAATTTATTACTACTTTTTTTATTTTGTGATTTCTTTTGTGTGGAGTAGCTCTATTGGGTGTGCATTTGTACATTTTATACTTAGTTTGGATGGAGGAAATGGATTATGGATGTATTTGAGATAGGATTGTGGAAAGAAGTGACTTTGAAAGTGAGTAAATAAGCTATAAATCTTGGAAATTTTGTTAATATATTGTTAATTACAAACTAAACACTTAAAACTGAAAATGTAGAAGCTGACATCAAATTGGGGGAGAAACGACTAGCCAATTTTTGGCATTGAGTGTGTGCATGATCACAGTGTATTTCTGAAATTTTGTTCTAGTCATGGTGTATACCGACACATATAGATGCATGCCTAGTTGATTCTTGATATGCCTTGTGCAGCGCCAGTATGTAGTCTACCCGCCTGAAGGGCCACGCCCTCCGTCGCCTGAGGAATTGAGGGAGATGGCCCGGGAAATTGCTCGCAAAAGAGAAAAGAATTGATGGATCTCGTTTCCTGTAAAGGTGAGTTTGGTAGGGGAGAGAAGGGTGAGATAAGGGGTGTTTCTTGTTGGAAATTTTAATTTTGACCATATTTCAAATAAATATTAAGTGACAATTTATTTATCCATTTTGCGTAAATGAATTTGGTTGATATATTTCACAAAACCAAATTGGTGTGAATGAGAAATTAATGTCATTTAATATGTGGATAAGTACATTGATGAATGTATTTATTATGGTAATAGTGAAGTGTTGTGTCTCTTTGAATTAAAGAGATAACCTTTGGTGAATAGTTTTTACCTAAGGGTTGCGACTCTTTGGAAAAGTGAAATGTGAAGAGTCACACCTATTAC
>JAPKLY010000002.1:3440536-3517287 GCA_026898435.1 Prunella vulgaris
GTTGCGACTCTTTGGAAAAGTGAAATGTGAAGAGTCACACCTATTACCCGTAACCCTTGGAAATCTATAAATAGATGTCCTCCACATTGTCTTAAATATACTAGAAAATATTGAAAATACACTGGAACATACTTGAATACACTTCATAATTGATTAAGTTAGTTCAACGATTATCTAGTGCATGCATACTAGAAATTGTAGAGTTGTCTTAGAGTCGAGTCCGAAAGTTCTGGATATTCATTTGCGATTCGCCGATAGATTTCGCTTCGTAGTGCAACGGGCGGAAGGCTCCAAAGTCGTTGTATCTTGGGGACGGTTGCCATGATCCGTATTGCACCTGTGTACGGGGCAATAACGTCTTACGGAGAGGTAGTTTAACTCGTGCCTCGACTTTACCGTGTCAATTGCATAAGTCATCTTCGTCTACACACACCATTTATTGTTGTAATTTTCCAACATTTCTCACTTTTAATCAGTTGTTTGGTAGCACGTAGAAGAAGTCTCTGACTGGTGAACAGTAGCTGGTCGAAATTTCGATTACAGGTCAATTCCACTGTTGTGCTTGTAGAAGGTAACCCACCCACGCTTGACATGGTATTTCCAATATTTTCTCAAAATCAATGATTTCAAAGTCGTGAAATCAATCGAACTCTCAACAATCTTTCCATCTCCTTTCGTTTGAACGAGTACTGTGCCAAGGTAAGCAAAATCGACCATGTGAGAGAAATTCCCCCCCCGCCCTCTGTTCGTCCGACATCTGATTTGAACTTCTGGTTGAAATAATGTTTGTCGAAATGAGATTGTAGTTTGTTCACTATATGAACTTGTCGAAATTTACCTCCAGTTCCATGTGTACAGAAACAAACTATACACGATCGAACAAGCAATAATCAAATTATCTAATTACCCTCTATAATACAATAAGCTATACCTGTTGCTCCTTAAAATTGTAAAAAATGTAAAAAGTATAAAATCAAAACTATAGAACGTAGTTGATTCATTTGTTTAAAGAAATTAAAGTCACAGTAAAATAATTTGTTTTTTCAATTACACACTATAATTTATACTCCCTCCGTCCCGGGTTCCAAAAGACATGGGCACACGGATTAAGAAAAAAAGTAGAATATGTAAGTGTGTAGTTAATCAATAAAATATAAATAGTGTACTTTATGAGTGTAAATTATTTCTTTTTTAAGCAAAATGAAATAAAGGGGAAAATAGAGTTACATCTCATTATTTTGTCGATACTAATGTGACATCTCATCACTTAGTCCCCACCACTTAAGGCATCAGCCTAATTTCTGTAGTCAAAGCAATGATAAATGAAGAGACGCCTTGTAATATACGTTGATCTTAGCTTCACTAAAATTGTAGCACCAATCAACACTCTGCATCATCATTAAATTCACAAGATACTGCTTTGATTTCTTTACAGTCAAATTAAAATAAAGAAGAAAAACACAGAAAGCAAGAAAATATTTTCTGGGAAATTCATGAGCAAAAAACGCGTTTTTCTTTTCCTAATTCTTTATTTAAATTCTGGAGATATATAAACATAATTTCTGCAAGACCCATTGACCCTGGAAGTCAATCGGATATACAATAAGTTGCTTTTTTATTTGCAAATATGGCATTTTTGTTCATCATTTGTTCTTGAATTCAATACTCTCTCTCTCTCTCTCTCTCTGAAATCAAGAATCACACAGAGAGCTATTCTAATGACAGACGCAATACCAATTGGAACAATCGTAGCAGTACTTTCTAGCCAGATCATTAAAACTGCTCAAGCTGCCAAAGATGTTGTTTTCGAGAAGGAAAGCTTCAAGGTTCTTGCAAAGCACCTCCTCGACATTGAGCCTGTCTTAAAAGAACTGCAATCAAAGCAACTGAACGACTCACCTGCAGCTAGACTGGCTCTAGAATCCCTCGAGAAGGACGTAAAGAAGGCCAACAACTTAGTTGAAAAGTACAAGGACAGAGCTCGATTCTACCTCTTGCTCAAATGCAGACACATTGTTAAAGAGATACAGGATGTCACAAGACAGATTGGCAATTCTTTAGCTGGTTTGTCCCTTGCCAACATCGAAGTCCTGTCCGGAATATCCGACCAGCTCAATCGGCTGCAAAACGAGATGCAACGGGCCGAGTTTGAGTCGGCTAAATCCCGCCTCCGGATCGTTGATAAGCTGAGTCAGGGCATTTTGATCCAATCATATGATAAGGAGTTTGCAAATGATATTTTGGGCGAAATTGCACGTGCTGTTGGGGTCCCTATCGAGCCGTTGGAGATAAGTAAGGAGCTGGCTAGCTTTAAGAAGGAGAAAGAAGAAGCTGAGGATCGAAAAGAAAGAGCGGATGTCCTGTTCTTGGAGCAGGTTATCGAGCTCCTGTCTCGAGCAGATGCTGCTCGAGACTATGAAGAAGTGAGGAATCAGTTCTTCGAAAGATTGGAAGTGATTGAAAGATATGACCCAAGAGAAGAGTTCATCGAGCCGTTTAAGGCCTTCTTTTGTTGCATAACGAAGAATGTGATGGTTGACCCTGTTAGCCTCTGCACGGGCACTGCATGCGAACGTGCAGCTCTGGATATATGGATTCAATCGGGTGAGGATACGGACCCCGAGACGGGTGAAATTCTTCACGACTTGTCGTACAGGTCGAACATTCAGTTGAGGCAATCGATCCAAGAATGGAGGGAGCTCAATTATTGCGTCAAGATCAGGTCTTGCAAGACGAAGCTGATATCAGGAATCGACTCATGCATCGAGCAAGCTTTTGATCAAATGAAAGAGCTCGTCGCGGAGAATTCAATCAATAAGGATTGGATTTCCATTGGAGGACTTACTGATGTTGCTGTTTCCATGCTTGGAAGCATGGCAAATGAAGGTTTGAAGCTTAAGTTACTGCTGACTTTGAAGGATATCTTGCATGGCCATGTCAGAAACAAGGTTAGTTTTTTCAGGATGTCTGATTGCGTGTAGCTATAGAGGCCCGGGTATTTGCTCAATACACCCACTGTACAGCTGTGTATGATGATATATAGTGCTTAAAAATGTTGTACATATAACATATGAGTGGATTGAGCAAAATTCCAGGTTTGAATAGCCCACCCTGTTCGATTTTTTCGTGACCTTATTGCTAAATGTAATGTTCGTCTACGAATTTGTAGGATATCTTTTTAGAGAATCAGGGGATTGAGAAACTTGTTTTGTGCTTGGGATTGGATTCAGACATGTCGAGGACTGCCGTGGAGTTGCTGTACGAGGTTTTACACGATAGATCAGGCTGGAACTCCCAGTATTGCAGAACTCTTGCTCAGCAGTGCGATGCGATTCCTCTTCTCGTTTCCCTTCTCAGAAATGACGAGACCGCAAAGATTGCAGAAGAGATTTTGTTGAAGCTTTGTGAAGCTGATGAGAATGTTATAAAGGCAGCCAAAGTGAACTGGTTCAAACCAGTAATTAGCAAAGTGATCCAGGGTGGGTTGGTTCTTAAATCATTTGAAATTGAATAATGTATAGAGTTTTATAGATAAAAATGGATTAAATGATTCTGATAACTTGCAGGATCAGTGCCTGAAAGAATATCAATGGTGAGAGAGCTTGTCAGCTTGGAACTAGACGAGGAGAAAATTAAATTACTAGGAGAAGGGGGGGTGATTCCCCCCTTGCTCGAAATGGCTTCTGGAAATATAGAATCGAAGGAAGTTTCGTTGAACGCGCTCATTCAGCTCTCGACTTTCTATCACAACAAGCATCTCATTGCTGCTGCTGGCGGCGTCCCTCTCGTCTTGAAGCTATTGTTTTCGTCCCACATGATCTCTGCTCTTATTGCAAGAAGTGCAGAAATTCTTGCAAACCTTTCATCAAATGGAGATGGGACGAGGTTTCTGGTTGATGAAACAGGCAATGGGCTTGCATTAGAGCCTGTCATTACCAACTTACTGGCTTTCCAACAAAACCTCAATTCACTAGACACAATCCGAAGGCCTGCACTGCGTGCCCTTCTCGGGATTTGTCAATCCGAAGCTGGACTAGTTAAGTCCGCGGTTCTTTCTGCTAGTGGAGTTTCTGTTGTTCTTGCTCTTCTCGATGATCCCAACCAGGAAATACGAGAGCTGGCGATCAATCTTCTGTTTCTGTTCTCTCAGCACGAACCGGAGGGGGTCGTTGAGTATCTTCTTAGACCTAGGCGGCTCGAAGCTTTAATGGGATTTCTTGAGAATTGTGATAAAGGTAATGTACAAATGGCTGCAGCTGGTCTACTAGCCAATCTTCCGAAATCTGAGACGTCACTAACCGAGAAGCTGATCGAGCTCGGAGGGCTCAAAGCGATCGTTGAAATCATAAGAACGGGGACGATGGAAGCTAAGGAGAATGCACTTAGTGCATTGTTTAGATTCACGGATCCCACAAACCTACACTCCCAACAGAAAGTTGTGGAACTTGGTGCACTCCCGTTGCTGACCGGCCTTCTCAAGGTCGACTCAGTAACAGCCAGTGCACGAGCCGCAGCTCTCCTAGGTGATCTTTCGATGCGTAGTCATGAACTCAGCAACATGCATCGAAAGAAAAGCTGCTTCTGCTTTCCTCGAGCTAGGGGCTCGGTCTGTGCAGCCCATGGTGGCTCGTGCAGTATGAACACGACGTTTTGTCTGCTGGAAGCCAATGCATTGCCTGGTCTGGTCCATCTCTTGCAAGCTAAAGTTCACGCCACAGCCTACGAAGCGATCCAAACACTTTCCACTCTGGTGCGGGAGGATTCGCCTCAGAGAGGGGCCTTCGTGCTGCATGAAAACGAGGCGATTGGACCAACAATAGAAGTGCTGAGATGGGGATCTGAGTCGCTGAAAGGAGAGGCTTTGAGCCTTTTGGACAAGGTTTTCGTGTCAACAGAGATGGTCGACTTGTACGGAGCAACAGCAAGATCGTCCCTCGTGCAGCTAACTAGTCGGAGGGTTTTCGAAGACGGGCATCTTCAAAGGAAGGCATCCAAGGTGCTACTGCTAATTGAAAGATATTCAAGATCATCTACATCTTTAGTTGCAGGAACTAATGATTGAAGTCTTGCTAATGCTTCATTGATATATGATACATCTTTCATTGTCGAAGTTTTGGTAACATGTGAATGTAAATTTGAATAATATTATTGTTAATCAATCCTCTGTTATTTGCAATTTTTTTCAATGGGATAGATCAAATTGACCCCTATATTTGTTCATCATGATCAAATAAGCTCTTATTCTTATGAAAAGCAATCATGCTCACCAATTTGATCAACGAGTCATCTAAATAGGTTCAATCCAATAAGTATAATTTAAAATAAAATTACTTAGTCATTCTAAATAGGTTCAATCCAATGAGCTTAGCCGATCAATTAAAAACATTTTAAATTTGTTCATGCTATGAAAAAATGACTTCTTAGAAATTAATTTTGTTTTTAGGTAAATAAGTCATTATTCTCTTTTCTAAAAACTTTCATCTAAAACAAGCCACTGCTCTTTTTCTTTTTTTGGAGGGAAATTTAAATGTTTGATTTTCAGAAGAATAAGGGCTTATGTTTTACCCCAAGTTGAAGAAAAAGGTTTAGATGAGAAAAAAATAAAATTAAGTACTTCGGTATATTATTTGTAATTTTGATTGATGGATGATCATTTTATGAACAAAAGAAAAGGACAAGTGAATTAGTAGGACACAGAACCAGATAAGAGAAGACAATCAAATATGCAGTCACTTTGTACAATGTGGGAGTCTAGTAATAATACTAACAAAGCAAGGTCATACTACATGCCCCAAATACCACGAACGGATGCAACTTTGTTGCTCGGTCGAGAAGTCAATTCGTGTAATATCCGAGCAAACGTGTCGGCATACCTCGTCTCCGAGAAGAGCATCTCTGCAAATGCATTTTCAAATGCTAGCAAGTGTGGCTTGTTCTGAGGCTCCAACACTAGATTCTCCAGAATTAACGCTGCTTTTCTGCAAACTTCCGGCACCGGATGTGGCGTTTTTATCACCTTCAACAAACGATCAACTGCCCTGAAATATATTACGAGCATTGCTTAGATACAGTGAGATGAACCTAAGGTGGTGTTTGGGATGAAAGACTAGATAATCTCCCAATCCAAACACAAACAGCAAGAATTTTAGACTGGTTAGTGTGAATCTCATCTAACCATCTCTCAGTAGCAAGTTTCAACCGGCAGTCCATATTGACTTCTGCAAGGTTGTATAGCGCACCAACAGCTGCTGCTTGAGCATCACCCGCTGGAAAGCTGATAATATCAACTAATCGCCTGTAAATCTGCAATTTAAATCAACTATGCATCAGAAAGCTGCAGATGTAATTGTAATTGACATTTTATACATATGAGAGACATAGTAAACCTGTGGAGCAAATGGCATAAGGAAAGGTTCGTTATCAGGGTTAAGTATCAAGCGACCAAGTAATTCTGCAGCAGCACAATGCCAGCTTCTAACAGCAGATCCCAGCATTCCCATGATGGCCTGAACAGCTCGTTTTTCTCTGGAAGGACACAGTGAAAAACAATTTCAGATCATAATTTGCAAAAATATGATGAAACAAAAGTTGGGTCACAATATTACGTCATTTTGATGTATGAAGGCTTTGATGAGCTAAATATTCGAAGGTCTAGCAGTGGGCCCAAATTCATAATTGTCTCCAGGCAATTTGTCACGAGTTCTTCATCCTCTGTCCATGTTTAAGCATTTAGAAATAGTCAAAAGGAAAGGCCAAAAAAAGCATAAATATTCAGAGTTGGGGCAGTATAATCTTGTTTATCTATATAACCTGTAACATAATCTTCCAAACACTGGAACATCGTTTCAAGACAATGACGGTTCTGACCCATTGCAATTTCGTTCTCAGCCATAAAAGAGAAGTTTCTAAGTATATTTGAAGCAGTTACAGCACATAGTTGTTTTTCTGCCCGCCCTTCCTCATCAAGATTAAAGAGGCCATCTTCCTCAAACCACCAACCAGAAGGGCGAGCTTTTGCAGTAATCTTCAGTGCAGATAGATCTTTATTCGAAGCACCAGACCCAGCTCTACCACAGAGACAAATACATATCAGGTTTAAAGCAATAATGAACTGAACTACCCAAAGCTTGAATAATAAGCTCAGTACTAATTTATCCTTACGTGGGATGAGGAACTGAATCACCAGAATTCACAGACTCGTATTCATTCCCAAATCCAGTAACGGTGGAATTAGCTCCCAGCGATCTCACTCTTTGGGTCTTTGTGAGAACCCTTGGTAGAGCTATATCACGCCAATCATCAATCTGCCCTCATTGAAAATCTTATTTTAAAGAACAAACAAAAGAAAGCTATACATAGAGACACAGAGATTGCAACATACAACTTGAAGTAGAGCATCGAGTAACCCAGGAATCTTGGCAAGAGGAGTTGCATCTTTCCGGATATCGTCTTTCTCTTTGAACGACAGCAATGTCAGAGCATTCAATGCCCATGTTATTTCACTCTTTAGTCCACTTTGAAGAGCCATAACTATCCTTTTGTTGTTCTGCTCTGGTAGTAAGTTGCA
Source organism: Prunella vulgaris (assembly GCA_026898435.1). NCBI lineage: Eukaryota > Viridiplantae > Streptophyta > Magnoliopsida > Lamiales > Lamiaceae > Prunella > Prunella vulgaris. Next base: position 3,448,104 of record JAPKLY010000002.1, read on the forward strand.
CAAGACAACAAGTGAATAAAATGACAATAATGTATATACAGTTTACTTTATTTTTTAACCAATTTATGAATAGTACCAACACGCACTTCATAGTTTACACTTCTAAAGTCATATAATGATTTTGGTTTCCAGCCAATTCAGAGATCGGAGATTTTATTTGAAGGAGAACTTAAAACATACTTCCCTTTTTACTTTCTTAGAGAAGGATATCAAAATAAATGTCTACTAAAGGATGAAATACATCAGTATCCCTCAATAAATTAACCGAAAATGCTAGCTAGAGCATTATCTAACCTTAACCGCAGAAATCCCCTAAATCTAATCGTCAAATCATCTAAACGACAACTAAAAAACACATATTTCACATCACAGAACAAAATCCAAAGCGTAATATCACTGAATTCACACGGCATTCCTAATCTTCTCCAGTCCCAAAGCTAATAATAAACAGACCGCGCGACTCCGAGAGAATTTAGGGTTTTCGTAGATAATTACCAGCGAAGGCGGAGTGAACTTGAAGAGATGGTCCGAGGAGGGTGGAGGGGGCAGCTGCGTCGCCCCCTGCCGCAGCCGCTGCGGTGGCTGCTGCAGATGCAGCTGCGCTGTTGCTTCCGCTGCCAATTGGGCGGCCTCTCTTGGCGGCGGGAGTGGCGGAGCCGCCTCCAGCTCCGCCCAGCTTGCTTTGTTCTCTCTTCTGCATCTCTCTCAACTGGGTCTATACGTTTGTGACAGGAACTGTTTTTGGAATGGATTTAAGTTGAAAATATAATCAACTTGCTCTGTTATAAGTTATAACAAACAATGGGCCTTACTATACCCATTTATGATTGGATTCAATTACTGGGCCGTCACGAGTAACATATAGTGGGCCTAATTTGCTCATGGCCCAGGTCATTTGCAATATGGAGTACTTTTTATAAATACACTATTCAATGAATACACTACTTATAAATAATTGAAATGTTTTTGAAAAATAAATTCTGAAAATAAGAATAAAATTTGAAAAAATATAATTGAAATATTATTCATTCCATTTTGTCGGAATAAATATTCAAAATATTAAAATACTTTTGATTTTTTTTCTGAACAATAAATAGTATATTCATTCGAATAGTGTCTTGGTCGAGAATGCTAATGCAAATAATCGTTCCATTTACTTATATTATTAATGGGTCCATTATAATAAAATTAACCCAATATTTACCTTAGTTATGTTTTGAGATTTATAAAATAAAATTCTCTATTTTTATAAGATTATCTAAATTTTAGATCTTATCTTAACTCTCCCTTTTTGAATTGAGAAGAATTTTCAAACTCACAATATTTTCAAAAGATATGAGTTGGATAATAGAAAACATGTGTTGGAAATATAAAATATGTGCTAAATAAAATCATAATATAAGACATGAATTAAATTCAGCCATCAAAATTAAATATGTTTTTTTTTTAAATTCCACCCCCATTTTCCTTAATTAGTTTCCAACGGGAATCGAATTCAGGCCACCCACTTAAGTGACGAAGCCAGTGACCAGGTGAATTAAATATGTATTTTATATTTATTATAATTTAATATTTCATGCATAAATCAATGATAATATACATAACATAAATACGAGTAGATTTATATAAAAATGGCTCATGATAAATTTATTATTAAATTATTTTAAAATATTAAATATTTGATCAAGAGTATGGGTATAAATATTTGGGTCAAAAAAATCAATAACAATAAAAATAAAATACTATTACCACAATTAAAATTTGGTTACTTTTAATTAAATATTTAATATATTAAATAATTTTACATTAAATTTATTATGAATTTTTTTTTTTATTATGAATAAATTTTATGATAGAGTGAGAGAATGTCTGAGCCAGTAGTAACTGTATATATAGATAGCACGAGAGGACAGAGATTCAGGACAAGAAAAGCTACTAAAAACTCTCTTTATTTTTCATAAAGCTTTTGCAATTCCCTCGCTTGAAAGAGACAAACATTTTCGAGGTAATTAAATCTTTTCCTGGAGGAAAATAGAATTACATGCTCTGCTTCGCGCTTTTTTTCTCGAAAAATTCTGCTGAATTGACGACATGTTCGCTCTGAATCGTACTTTTTTTTATGGATTTTGTAAAATTATCGATGATTTTGATTTCGTGTGTAGAGGCTCTGTTTCTTGATATTTCAAGATTCCCTTTTTTTTCTGGCCTTTCCACCATATTTTAATTCAAGAATGGTTTAGGTGGTTATAATTAATTGCAATTCTTTATGGGCTTCTGTTTGATTTTTTGCTGTTAAGCCCTTTTAGTTTATGCTTTATTGATGATTTAATTGTTCTTTCTTATGCAATGTAGTGAGTGTTTGTGTGTGTGTTTCATAGTTTTTAAAAGCTTGCAGCACTTCTTGATTTTGGGTTTATTATTGTCAATTTGGTTAGCTTTATAGGTAATACATCCAGGTTATATATAAGTAGATTCCTGGGGTTGTTTTGTTGAGAGAGAGAGAGAGAGAGAGAATCTGCTTTCAGAAATTTTGTAATTTTACCTCACTTCTTTTGCCAAACCTTAGTTATGGTTGTTTTTGGTTCATATTAATGTTCATTTCTCTTCCTTTGTTTGTGACTGTCTTTAATGTCCTCTGTGTGCTATAAATGATGCTTTAGAACATCATCTATTGCTCATCTTGTGCTCATCCTGATTTTCTCAATGATTTGTGCCCTTATACGATTTCCTTCAATTAAATCGGCTTCACACAAACAATTCTGCATCTCATTTTATTTCTTTAATTGTGAAAGTCTTGATATCAGAATGGGAAGATCTGGTGAAGCCCTCTATGGTGCATACACATACGAAAACCTCGAGAGGGAGCCCTACTGGCCCTCGGAAAAGCTCCGTATTTCCATCACAGGAGCTGGGGGATTCATTGCTTCTCACATTGCCAGGCGTTTGAAGAGTGAGGGCCATTACATTATTGCATCAGACTGGAAGAAAAACGAGCACATGACAGAGGACATGTTCTGTCATGAATTCCATCTTGTTGATCTGAGGGTCATGGACAACTGCTTGAAAGTGACCAACGGTGTGGATCACGTCTTCAATCTTGCTGCTGATATGGGAGGAATGGGCTTCATTCAGTCCAACCATTCCGTCATTATGTATAACAATACGATGATCAGCTTTAACATGATCGAGGCTGCCAGAATCAACGGCGTGAAGAGGTATAACACATTCTATTTCGACATTCTTAAAGTTCAAACATCAATCTTGAGATAAGGCACACATTAAATAATTCTGAGCATATTATTGCTTTGTGTTTAGGTTTTTCTATGCTTCAAGTGCTTGTATCTATCCCGAGTTTAAGCAGTTGGATACGAATGTGAGCTTGAAGGAATCTGATGCTTGGCCTGCCGAGGTCTTTTTCTAAAGTTCCTGCACTATTTAGCAAAATTTATTCGGTTTTTCATCCTACTAAACCAGCTTTTATTTCGTTATATATTTTAGCCTCAAGATGCGTATGGATTGGAGAAGCTTGCAACTGAGGAAATATGCAAGCACTACAACAAGGATTTTGGAATTGAGTGCAGAATTGGAAGGTTCCATAACATATACGGTCCCTTTGGCACGTGGAAAGGTAAAATTGAAGACATTGAGACAAGTGGACATTCGTTGATTTATTCTGTATAATTTTGTCTCTGAAATTCGTCGTCGTAGGTGGGAGGGAGAAAGCGCCAGCTGCCTTCTGTAGGAAAACTCTCACTGCTACGGACAAGTTTGAGATGTGGGGAGATGGCTTGCAAACTCGGTCTTTCACCTTTATCGACGAATGTGTCGAGGGTGTTCTGAGGTACTCTTACCTAATTTTAGTTGCCATTAAAGCTTCGTTTCATCAAATGTGACGTTATCGAGTTTCATATCTACCATCAACGGATTTGAATGTGCATTTCTATTTTTGTTGCAAAAACTTGTATGCACTAGTTGCACGTTACAATTGGGGCGTAATTTTAAAAGGTATTAGGTGTTCCACTAAAAAAGTATCAGTTGTTTTATTAACACGTGATGATTGTGCGCACTGGTTTTAATTGGCTCTTGATCATCACTATACTGCCTTTGTTTTGTTTGTTTTACTCAAAAACTCTGATAAAACAAGCATGAAAATCTGATGACTTCAGATTGACTAAATCCGACTTCCGAGAGCCGGTGAACATCGGTAGTGACGAGATGGTGAGCATGAACGAGATGGCGGAGATTGTCCTGAGCTTCGAAAACAAGAAACTCCCCATCCATCACATTCCAGGACCAGAAGGCGTGCGCGGCCGAAACTCAGACAACACTCTGATTAAGGAAAAGCTTGGTTGGGCCCCTTCTATGAGGCTGAAGGTAAACCAACCACCTGTGGTCTTTCTATTTACGGCACGGCTATTCACGCCGGAAGTTTTTGCTCAATACACCCACATGTACAACATTTATTAGCACATTTTGCCATCACGTAAAGCTGTATAATGGGTGTCAATAACCGCACCCTTAGACTTATTTCCATCGAATTCTGCTCATGCCAGCAAGCGCACGATTCTCATATCATCGTTTTCGTACAGGATGGATTGAGAATCACATATTTCTGGATCAAAGAGCAGCTTGAGAAAGAGAAAGCTCAGGGGATTGATTTATCCACCTACGGTTCATCAAAAGTCGTTGGAACTCAAGCTCCCATTCAGCTCGGATCTCTCCGAGCTGCTGATGGCAAAGAGTGAAGAAACCAAAGCAAAACAGGTTCACTTACTCTACTAGAATCGAGAGTTTACCTTTTAAGCTCGGGATATTTTTCAGCTTCGACGCTGTTTTTAGCATGTTATTTCTACATGTATTCTCTTAAGTTTACGCCTTGAGTCGACGTCTTTTCTAGCTATAGTCGGAAAGAAAGGGGGCGCGCGTAATTCTTTGTCGTTGGTGTCGAAACTTATGGTCTTGCCATGATTCAACTTGCATGAAATATATGTCCTATTATTCCCATTTGGCTCTTCTATGGTACATTTCATTTATGTCACTTGTTTGGGGGATTTGGATTATTCAGATGTCAATTTATATGAACTTACATTGATTGCTAAGGCCATAAATTGGACCAGAAAATAGCAACTTTAGGCCATTCAATTCGAAAAAGGCTATATTTGATATGAATATGCCTTTTGGATTCCATGTTTCATTGTTTTGGTGATAAATATTTATGTGGATTGTTCAAAATTCTAAATAACTGTAATTTTTTTAAATATTTTTAGCCCTTTTGAGTAAAGATTTTTTTCCCCTCATTTTTTCAAGGTTTAATCGAGATGATGGAAAGTGAGATTGAATCTGCTCGAATTGGGATGTATATATTGTTAAATTAATCATGAGGGTACATTAAATTATTGTTTTAGAAACAAATTAAATAATAATTAAGTAATATTAATTATATTTTAATTAATCCACATATGAAATGGATAATTTTATACGGGGTTTTAATAAATAAAACCTCCTTAGTGCATATAAGGGATAGAATATTAAATTGTCTCTAACAACCATGTACGTACACCTTTTCCCAACACAGAACAAAGAAAAATATCGATTTGGATCCCCTCTATTTAATATTTTCTCTATTTTCTCAATTCAGTATAAATATCCCATGTTAATAATGATATTTATATTGAATGAAGAAAAATGAGGGAAATATTTAATGGAGGGGATCCGACTCCAAAAAATATCCATAAATATGAAATCGACCACAGTGGGAGTCGAACCCACGACCTTTTGATCCGAAGTCAAACGCGCTAATCCACTGCGCTATGCGGTCCTATGTGAATAATTATATTTTTTTCGAATATATTAAAACTTCTTTAAAAGAGATGTCAAACCTTTTCAAAGACAAAGGATCGAGTAGTAGGAGAGATTGAATTTGTTGAAATAATATTGAGTATATTTTTTTGTTAACTCAAATTTATATAAATTTATATTATTATCATTATTATATACATATGTACCATTGTAGAAATATATTTAATTTTATGATAATGGAGTATTATTATATGCACAATAATAATTGTGAATATAGATAACAATAACAGTGAGTACATATAACAATGACATTTGATAAAATCGAATCCACATAATCTCGGGTTTACACAAGTTTTTATCAATAATATTTGACCTAAAAATTTAAGATGCCTTATAAATTCGATTTTTTTATTTTAAATACTACTTTGACCTAAAAATCATTTCTGAACAACATTTATTTGTAAATATTACTACCTCTATTTCTTGTCATCGGTATGATTTTATTAAAAATGACGTCTTAATTATTTATCACTCTTTCTAACAGGGGGAATTTTTTTTTACCAATTTTCTAATAAATAAATTTTGTGTGAGAATGTCTAATGAATGAGATCAACATATATAAAATATGTTACTTATTAATTTTAAAAAATGGTACATATTTTTTTTTTTTAAGTGACTAGCACTTTTCTTAAAAATATTGTTATATTTTACTATAAATCAATCGTCCAATTTTTTAAAAAGTGTTAATATTTTTGTTAAAGTGATTATTATATTTTTTGATAATATTGTCATATTTTATTATAAAGTTATCATCGATTTTTTTTGTTGTTGGTCTTATAATATCGATAATATTGTCATATTTTATTATGTTATAAGACAGTCTCATACAAAATTCTTTTCTTCCCTAATTTATACTTAATCACCTTTTTGTAGTTATAGATAACACCATTAGTAATAAATAAAAGTATAATTGAATTTTGATATTTTAATCAATAAAAATTAAGTTATTTGAATGAATAACAAATAATAAGGAATATATGTCAGTAGAAATATTTAGTTGAATGTCCAACCTGTTTTTATGGCCGAAAATCTAAACAGAGCAGGTTTTTTTGTGAACTCATCACTGTTATGCATTGACAGTATATATGCATTAAAGTGATAATTGAAAACCCAAATTCACTGTGAATCTGGGTTCATCCAAGTTTTTTATCAAATATTTTACGTATTTTTTTAATTATTATAATTAATCCACTCCAATTATTGCCATTGATTAGAGCTTAACTTATTAAGCAACCTAATGATTATTCTTTTGTGTGCTTAACCCAATACTTCTAATCTTTGACTGACGTAAGGTCAGCAGGAGAATGCATCCATCTTTGCATTGACTTGGCCAAATATAATTTTATATATATAATTTGGTTTTTTATAGACTATTAAAGATGTGGGAGATGATTTAGTCTCGTATGCACCAGTTACACGGTGCAACTCAAATTTATTTTTTAAAAGTTACACAAAATACTATTGAAAGTGTATCTTTCATAGTGTAATAATTTGTGCAACTTTTCAGTAATAAGTTGTGTAACTTTTAAAAAATGAACTTAAATTGCACCGTGTAACTGGTGCACAAGAAACTTACTCTGGAAGATATACTTATTATTTTTTATATAATTATTAAAGTATTACTATTTTTATCCTAACTCTACTTTCACATTTATATTATTTGAACGTTTCATTTTTAAATACTTAAAAAAATTATATATGAAAATTAATAAAATATTTTTTTTATTTTATTCTATTTTGATTGGTTGAGGGTAATTTCCCTAAAATATTTTTTTGGTTTTTTTTTGGTAGTGTTACCTTTAGAAAATCGTCATCATGGCCCCAAACTTCTGTGCTTTTTTTTTTTTTTTCAAATCAGGAAATTAATATTTCAAATCATATTTCTTTTATAATTTAAAGTAGAAAAAATTCATCTACAAGAGCGTGTCATTAACTTAAGGTGGAAGTCAAAATTTAAGTTGATCACGAGTAAATCAAATGCTGTGATGAAGTCTCTCTTAAATTCTTAATTGTTTTCCACTTTTAATGATTTTTCTCGACAGGACTTTTGGGCTGATTTTCAATTTATTGGGCCTTTTATTTGTTTGATCTTACTCTTAGTGGGCTTTTGCCTTGATGAATCCATAACATTTTCTCGAGCATGTAGTTTGTGTTTAGGGCAAGTTGGACAAATAGAGTCAGTTTCATTAACAAATTTGCACATTATAAATTAAAGAGTTAATATCAATTTACCACCAGTACTATATCACTTATTTCAATTTACAACACGTACTAATTTTTTTATCAAACTGCAACTTATACTTAAGTTTTATTCTCTCTTTTTTCGTGTTGGTGCTATATTTTTAAGATTATATTCGTCAATCAATATCAATAATTTATTTATATTTATTTTTTGCCACATAAAAATCGATGCCGGTAAAAAATTCTTATTTCTTCCATGGGATTAAACATTGAATTCCACTTATATTAACGTCATTCTATAGAAATTAGTTTTTTTTTAACGTCAATTTTTTATTAATAATAATTATAATATAAATTAAGTAAATAAATAATATGGAATGACGAGCATAATCTTAACAAATATAGCACTACCAAAAAAAAGAGAACACAAATTAATTTTAGATATCATTTTGTAAAAAAAATTTAGTACAAGTTGCAATCTGATAAAAAAAATTAGTACATGTTGGAAACTGAAATAAGTGATATAGTACTGGTGAAAAATTGATTTTAACCCTAAATTAAATATGAAATAGGTTATTAATTTTTTTGAGACATTTGTCCTAACTACAACAACATTTAATTTAAAATAAAATTTAACCTTTGAAATAACATTTAACATGAAGGAATTATAGAGTTAGATGAACAAAAAAGAGAGAATACATAAAACGGAATAACATCTCGCCTCGAGCTCGACTCGGTTGAATTTAATATTTAATTTTTTTAAATAATTTTATTAGATTCATTAGATTTAGTTCAACTTGTGCGAGCTAAATTGAACTATATATCTAACTCTTTAATTCTATCAAATGAACTTTAAACTCAATTTATAAATGCTATAAAAATTTAAAATTCAAATATTCAATTTGACTTGAATAAATGTAGCAGGGATATAAAGGTGCCATTAATAAAATAAAATAAAATTGTAAACACAATATTTGAACTAACGCTTTAAAAAGCTATAAAAGATAATGAGTGAAAAAGGTGGGTTTTGCACACTTGAAATTCCAAATACATATATTTAGATGATTAGATTGGAGTAGGGCCAGCTCTAATTCAACGGCTAAAATTTGGGACCACATTGACAAGGATAAATACAAAATAATAAAATATTGTAAAAACTTTATTCATAGTATATCATTTATATTATTATAATATTATTTTAAAAATTATATAATTATTAATATGCCAATGTACATAAAGTGTGCATTATACTTTCTCATACAAATATTTATATATAAATATACCATATTCGACAGTCTTATTTACATAACTTTTATCATGTAAATTTTTGGTATTTTTATTTTTATTTTAAAATAATATTATTAAACTACACTAATTTCTTAGTATAATTTTTTTATTAAAAATATTAGTTTATTATAAAAATTAAATTGTGAACTAATTGTATGTTAATACTATTTTGCATGATATCCATTCATATCTCTTCCGTAAATATAATCATTTGAGTAGAAAAAAAATGTATCAAGAAAAAAAAAACTAACAACTTTATTGATTTTTTTCGTCGAGAAGTGGAATGCTTTTAGATACTGCTCCTATGCCACATTTCTTGATTATTTGCTAAATAATCATAAATATGTAGTAAGTAGAAACTAATTACAATTTTCATTTCTTTGATAAATTAGTTATCTTAAAAGGAGGCCTGAAAAGGTTGTTAAAAAAATAATTAAATATTTATGAAATTAATCTTCATAATTCCATCTAAAACCAATATTTCAGTTCAGGAAAAATTAAAAAGAAAGAAAGCAATTATCAAAATTTTTGAAAAAGCGAATATGAAAAACTATTTAATGGGTTATTAAAAGTAAAACGATGAGAAGTATAGCATATGCTTCACAAGTGATTTTCCATTCGACAATTCCCAAGCATTATCCATTGAGGATAGAGAAAATGAAGATGAGAGAGAGAGAGAGAGAGAGAGAGAGAGAGTAGGTGGAGAGCAGCTTTCATAAAGGTGGTATTATTGTCAAACTTTGGGCAATTGCTTTTATTATTTAGCTTTGTGAAGAATATAGGGCCCCATTCACTAAATTTAAAGAGGAAAATATTAGGAAAAGTGACCCCACAATTTCTTGTTTAGTTCTCACAACTTTGCAAACCTGCCCTCCCACTTTATAAATGAGATAGAATGTCCCCAATATAATGGATTTCACTGGGCCCCACCTAAATTGGGTTGAGATGATGGGTTAAATTCAAATCACACAAAATAATACTCTCTTCATTTTAATAATATAACCTAATTTTCTATTTTATGGATATTTTAATTTTATAGAATTTTTTTTATATTAAAATGTTTTTTTGAATTAATTCATTTGTCTAATTTTCATTTCCATAAGAACATGTTAAGTTCTTATGCGAAACTCACCCAGCATGTAACTTTATTAACACTTATTAAATTAAATTATTAAAAAAACTTTATCTCTTAGAATCTAATCTTTGTGATACATTATCTCGTGAAATTATCTAACTATTATATCAATAAAAAAATTTAATACGTTTTTTAAGTATTGTCTTCTTCAAGTAATATAAATTCTTTAAAAAGAAAAAAGAAAAAAGAGTGTCTTTTAATATAAATTCTTATTAGCGGATCAATCCTCCAACTAATGTGGATGGTCTATTTGGTAATTTATATTTTTGCATTTTTTGAATTATAAATTTCTTTTGTTAAAAAAACATTTTATCAATTTATTCAATAATGCACAACATTTTTTAAAGACAAGACAATACACGAGAAAGAGGAAACCTTCGTTTGCTATTCAAATCTTACAAGTTGGTTTGGGTCCAATAATTTGAAATGCACTTGTTACCTGCATTTCACAAAAATTTATATATTTTTTTATTTTATCCCACAAAAATTTGTATAATTCCAAAATAAAAATATTTTTTTAATCTCCATCCCTAAATCTCCATCACACATTTTACACATTATACTTTTTCTTTAAATTGTGCCCCAAAAGTACCGTAATTTTTTTTAGGGACGGATCTAGTAATAATTAAAGTAATAAAATAATATTTTTTTATTTTATTAGTAAAAAATGAGTGGTGTATAATAAATATGAAATATATAATATTAAAAAATAGTCTTACTTTTTTATTGAAAAAAAATGTAGCAATAAGTAAGAGATTAATTTTATTGGAAATGTAAAAGTTAAAGTATGGAATGAGAATAGTAATATGTTAAATTATTTTTTAGTTTAGTAAATATGATTGAGATCTTATATGCATTGGTTACACCGTGTAATTATATTTTTAAAATATTATTTTGTTATCATTGAAAAAAATTCTCATGATTTTGTATATAAGCTCTAAAATGTGGATCATTTTTGCTTTAAGGTCCAATACACACTCATTATTACAGTACGGACTTTGGATAGAGTGTAACTTATAAGCGTATTGCATCCTATCTAGACCTTATGGTAATAATGAATATATAATATATATTGGACTTCAAATAAAATTTTATAAATAAATACACTTATCTTTTAAAAAATATTATATTCGAATTGTACATTAATTCTAATACATAAACTACAAGAGTAAACTATTCAATTATTGTATCTAAATTATGTATAAATGAATCATCACTAATAATATTCTTTGCTTTAATTTGTTTCAGATCTTTTTCTTTTCTTTTTTCAATTGCAGCCAATACACAGGTAACACGAGAGGAACAGTTGGCATTTCTTTGAAATTTAAAATTTACACTTATGTAAAGAATATTCCAAGGCCTTTACAATAATGTTTAATATTTTATTTGATAGTATTACTTATATATAACTATATATAATACATGTTATAATTTAATAATTAATTAATTTACTTCATCAAACATGATATTAACAAGAGTGAATGACAGGAAACCAACATCAGATCGTTAAATCTCTGAATTTTGTTTTTGAGTATCATCTTATATATTGAGATCGATTGCTATTAATTAAAGTATTAAACCACATATCCAAATATATCAAAGAAATAAATATAAGATCAGGACTTGATATTTTTATTTTTATTTGGAGAAAATATATCATATGGTTCATGAATTTATTTGTAAATAAATTTAAACTAAATAATTTACTCATTTTTACACTGATTTATTTGTAAATAATGTAACCTAGCCCACAAATTAATCAAACCCATTTGGTTATAGGTTTAGTCTTGTATGCACTAGTTACACCGTGCAACTCAAGTTCTTTTTTAAAAAATTACACAAAATACTATTAAAAAGTTACACATGTTATTATTGAAAAGTGTATATTTAATTGTGTAACTTTTCAGTAATGATTTGTATAATTTTTCAATAATAAATTGTGCAACTTTTTAAAAATACACTTGAATTGCACGGTGCACCTGGTGCACAAGAGACTTACACTTTTTTTATAAACTATTACAAGTCAAAAAGTCATGATCATAATTCCAATTAAATTTGTGAAATGGAGTAGTTTCAGATTCACAATCCTAAATATTCCCTATGTCTAATTAAAATAAAAAGTTTGTACGACCAAATCTTGATTAAGCTTAAAATATGCAAATTCTATCATCAACAAGTTTCATAAGTGTGAAACTGGATTTTCATTCGATAATATCATTATTAAAATAACATTGAATAAGTTTAATTGAAGATTGACCCATTAAATATTATGCTCTAATCTTGTATGTACCAAATGTACTATATAATTTAAAAGAATTATTAAAAAGTCACATATATTATTTTTCAGTTTCCTCTGTTTTTATTAATAAGTTATCTTTATTGAATTGTAATATGAATGACTTTTAAATTTAAAAAAATATATAACTTTTCATTAAAATAATTTTTTAAAAATACAATTGAGTTGCGTAGTACAACTAATGTTAATTTCTTTATTTATCAAAAGATATTTTTATTGATTTCTATCAAATTAAACACCAAATAATTGGCCTTAAATGTCCTTTTCACCCACTCCCCACCATTTTCTTGAGAATTTTTCACTTTTTAGAGATGAGAGTTATATATGCTTTCTGTTTCCAGCTTAAGAAGCAATTGGATATGAATGCATCTCTTTTTAACGACGACGTTTCGATGAAATTGTATGCAATTATTATCATGGTGATATTGGTACTCCATTAATAATTGATTAAACATTGAGCATATCATAATTTATTTACATATTATTAAATTCATGAGATATTGACTTTATGACTCATTATTTATTAATTATTATACAGAAATAAGAATAAAAATAGGATAATCCCAAACACAAATATGCAATCACTAATTCTATAGGGATTAATCAGGTGGACTAGCTCACCTGGTCACCGGGCTCCTCACTTGAATAAGTGATCTGAGTTCGATTAACTTGTAACAACTAACATTTAACGATAAAAAAAAAATTCCCGATATAAGTTTAGGTTGCTTTTGAGCGCACATAATAAAGCAAATATTAAAGTAATAATTATAGTATAAGTAATGTGATTAAAAAAATAAGTATAAAATTAATAAAAACAAGAATAAAAAATGAAGAGTTTCCAAAAAAAAGTAGAAAATTTATAAAAAGATGGTCCAAAATGATATAATTGAAAGTTTATTAAGGGACAAAGAAAATATCATTTCCATCTTACATTCATAAGAAATGACCTCAGGCTCACCACTAGCCGGACCCGGGATGGGCAAGCGTCATGTGTGGTCTTTAAAATTGTTCTTTAACAACTACAAGTGTATTATATTTGTTTTGAAGTTTAAATATGCGGAGCAAATCAATATTCTAAAATTTAAAAATTTTGAATAAAGTATAAATAATAAATATATGTGTTTGTTTTAAAATTTGAGAAAATAGGTTTTGTATTTGTTTAATCCGTACAATTTTTAAATTAATTTTAATTTTGAGATAAGGACAACCTCCTCCCCAACAGAATTTGTACCTTGTGAATTTTATGTTATTAAAGAAAAATATAAATAGTGATATATAGATAAATATATATAATTATATATATATTCATGTAAATTAATATTTTTTTAATTAATATTTAAATTAATATTTTATTAGAATTAAAAAATGTGTATATTTTTATGAAGGGAGATAGTATAGAAATATACAATAAACCAATTATTTTGTGCGATGAATTATATCAATACAAAATCGAAATTTCGATTTTTATTAGAAAAATGTATTACAGAGTCTCTGTTGATTTTTTACCTTTTATATAGGAGGGACACGTGTACCAAAGAGGAAACATAACCGAAATTAAACAAATAAATACAAAAAAACAATAATACTAATAATTATAAAATCCCTCACAGGCTCTCAGATTTGTACACAAGTTGATAACGGGGGATCCATATATACACTCTATTTTCTATTTTTAAAAATACCAAAAAAAAAAAAAAGTTAGAGAAGCTTCTGGATAAGAAAACAAAATTTCTTTGTATATTTTATTTTTAAATTATATAATATTCAGAATTTTTCTTTGAGGAGAGAAGCTAATCCGGTGACTACAACCTTATTCCCCCTCTCCAAACTCTTCGGCCTCAATTCCGGCAACTGCCAAGTCACAGGTGGCGTACTCTCGCTGGAAAACTTCGCCGGCGAATTGAGTTTCTCCAAGCCAGATTCCGGCGAAAACGACGGCGAGATTTCCGATTCCTCCCCAAAAATCAAATCCAGTTCTCCGCACTCGCTCTCCGGAACGTCAATGACATCGGGTCCAGATTCGGGCCGGGCCTCGGCGGGCCACATAAAGGTGTCGTTCTCGGGGAGGATCTTGGGTTTCAGCTGGGTGATGCGCATGTGAGGGCCGAGCCATTTAGACTTTATGTATTCGGCTTTGCGCCATGGCGCGATGTGCATGCCTTTCTTCTTGAGGCTTTGCCTCGCGGCTTCCGACGCGATTAAGAGGATCTGAAGAAGCCGATCGGATTTTCCGACGAAAATTGACGGCAAACACTGTAAGATCGCCTTGTAAATGCTGGTGGATCGCGCAATTTCGAACTCTGATCGGAAATCCACGTCGATTAT
This sequence comes from Prunella vulgaris, assembly GCA_026898435.1. Taxonomy (NCBI): domain Eukaryota; kingdom Viridiplantae; phylum Streptophyta; class Magnoliopsida; order Lamiales; family Lamiaceae; genus Prunella; species Prunella vulgaris. Next base: position 3,463,187 of record JAPKLY010000002.1, read on the forward strand.
CATCCTCTCGCCTTCTATTATCACATCAATGTACTCATACTCACCTGTGCATTTACAAATCAACCAATTGAGTATATAAGCATTTTGAGAAACAAATTTAGCTTCAAGTTCTATGATATTAAAGCAATTGTATATATTTCTTATGGCTGATATGCTGAATAGTTATTAATTATATGATATTTAAAATGAGAAGGATTCATTGAATAAGAAGATTAGAAAAATTAAATAGAAAATTTTACCAGCTGGAATGGAGGATTTTTTATCCCATTTGGATTTACAAACAGAGGCGTTATAGCCCAGAGCAATTAGGCCATCGGTGACGATTATCCTCAAATCGTCCTTTCTTTTGCAAATTTTGTTGTTCTTTTCAATGATCTTCGAAATATCTGCCAATAAATTTCTCTCCGCCACACTCTCGCAAGGTATCAAACTCTACAAACAAAACAGCAAAGTTTTATAAACAATAGACAAACACATAACAATTTCATTATTAACGAAAATGGAAAATTACCGTACCTTGAGACTCTCGGTGGGGTCGTTAAACGAAGAATTTGCTGCTAAAGAGTCGGAGAAGAAATCGAGCTCATCATCGGAGCTGTCGTTGCTGTTGCCATTGAAGCAATTGCAGCGGTTACGGCCGCATTTCACAGCGGCAGTGGAGGATTGTTTCTCGTTGTAGTCTTCCATGAAGCTTTGAACCATTTTATCCAAGCATACAGAGCTCGGCTCGAATTCCGGCGCCGTAACACCATTCTTTTCCCCACCGGTTGCTTGTTTTTCAGCCGAAGTATTTCTCAGCACGCTATTGAGTGGACGATCAAATAGCCGCTTCAACCGCGATTTGAACACCGGCGGCTTAGCCACGTCGTGCCGGATCACATCGATCGGCTGTATTCTCATAGGGAAAGGCATTTCACTGGAGAAACAATAATTCAAAACCTCAACAACGATCCCTTCAACAAATTAAATACCAGCAAACTAAAATGCATCTACAAATTGTCTGCCTCTTTTCCGTACATCAATTCAACTTCATATCACCCGATTACCACCAATCAAAAAATAATTTCAAATATCCAAAGGATCGCAACAAAATCTCACACCAGTATTTACTTCGAATATAAAGGAAAACAAAATTAACTGTTGTTAGAGGTTTCCGTGGGACACGTGACGGTGGTGGAAGGAACTAGGAACATTGTATTTGTAAGGGAAAAAACCATAAATACGAGCCGGAATTTGCATTTTCCGGCGAGACTACAAAGTACCGATGAGATATTACTCCGTGACTGTGTGTGATTGGTGTGTGAAGAGCCTCTGTTCTTTCGATGGATTGATTTTTCTTCTTTTGATTTTTTTTTTAATGTGAGCACAGAAATGAATGAGTGGGCGAGGGTTTTATACAAGTGAAGCCGGTTAGATTGGTGGGCCCACGACGCCACGTGGAGCCTTGCGTCTCGTGGATTACCCTGACCTACGGGCAATGATCAAATGCGACGAGCGTTACAGTTATGTGGTCTTATTATGTGATGTGTCATCCTTTTTATATTATTATTATTATTAATATTACTATTATTATTATTATTAATAATACTTTTTCAATGTATAATTAAACGACTAACAATTTGAAGCTTGGCAATAATAATTAATATTTGTCCCAGTGTTTTTGAGAACCGGTTGAACGGGAATCGATCATAGAACCGGTATGGCTATCCTCTAAAAATCGTTTTTACGGTCCAATTTGTCAAAATCGGTCAAAACTTGTTTTACCCGTCATAATTTTATATATATTTTTTAAAACATCTTATTCTTTTATTAAATTAAGTCATGAGTCACATTCCAATCCTAAAATTAATTTATTTTATAATTTATATATTTTAAAATTTCGTACTAATATTTAAATTTGAAATCTTACTATGCATGAATTATAAAATATATCATAAATTACAATTTGATATTGTAACTTGAGTTATTTTGAGTACTTTGATTTTATTGTGTCTATTTCAATATGTAATTTATAATTTATTACTACTAAAATTTTATATGAGAATATTTAAGTTATTTTATTTTTAATATAACATATATAATATTAAAAAAATAGACTAAAATAATTTTAACAGTTAGATCGCCGGTTCAACCGGTTGAACTGTCAATCGGTGCTCTACTCGGTTTAATCACCGGTCCAATTATAAAAACACTGATTTGTCCTAGTGGAATATATGATTTTTTTTTATCGGTAAATGTTAGTTGTTAGTAATTAGATTAGTACACCAAGTCTCCAAATACTCCAAAAATATCTCCAAGCCACACTTATATCTCCCTCCTAATTCGTTCCCAAAGGGAATCAAACCCGGGTCACTCACTCAAGTGAGAAGCCCAGTGAACGGTGGTCAGGTAAGCTAATCCACCTAGTTAGTGGAATATATGATTATAGTGTGAAATCTAATCTCCTTACTTATACTACTTCTCTGTTTTTCTATTTGCTTCTTATTTCTTTTGGACAAACACATTAAGCTAATAATATAATTTAAGTGATTTGATTGAAGAAAAAAAATGATAATTTTTTTTTTACTTTTAGTACAAAATTATACATAAAATTATGAATTATCTGTCAAAAATAAAATAGAAAATTAATAACGGAATAGGTAAAAGTGACGAAACAGAAAGTATATAGAGGAATTGAGGAGTAATATTTTAGGTTTATTACAATTTGTGGTCCTGAAAAGTTTATTCCCTGTCTTATTTTAATTTTTAAGAGCAAAATTTTTAGGAAAAATGGTTCTATTTTTTAGATTAATAAATGAATATTATTTTGAAATAAAAAAGTGCAAATTATTAGAAAATGGTGAAGTATATTTTCAGTTTTGATCTTCCTTTTAAACACCATATTATTTTTACATTTTGGACACTTTTAAATTATGGAATGAGGATGGGATTCAAATTTGAAAGTAGATGTTTGGTTCAAAAAATCATTCCTTAAAAATTGGATTGATCCCTTAAAACTATGAAATTACTCATAATCTAAAAATATTGAAATTTAGAATTATTATTTATTAAATAAATTAAAGATAAAAACATTTTTTGTTTAAACAAAAATTCAAACTAGTGTTATGTCATATAATAAAATTTTAAAAAAGTATTGCATTCCACATGTTTTGGATAAATCAAACATTATCAATGATAATGATAGACATTTCTTATTATCAAAATTCCTATGTCACTACTACCATTATATATCGTTTCTATTCTCATTTCTGATTACGAACAAAGCAGCCGTTAGTGGGTTGTTTGTTCTTGATGGATACTAAATGTGAATAACCAGGAGGTGTAACTCACTAAATCACTTTTCTCACTTTATGAAGATATAATGTGGCTTGGAGAAAGTACATGTTCACTTAGTAAACTAATTTCTAACTACTAACAATTAATATTTATCAATTTTCGTCAGAATTCAATCTGAGGAATGATCATATATGAGAGTATCACTATACTTCCTCATGAGTCAGAACCAAATTTTAATAGTAAGTGGAAAATGGTGAAAAAAAGGGAAAATAAAAAGTAAGACAAAAGATAAAAATGATATTCTCCAACAAAATAATATTTTATAAAGAATGCACCATTATTTAAGATTATCACTAAATTGATGGAGTCCATAAAATAGTCAATTGGTTGAATTAAAGAATGACACCTATCATATTATCATATATATATATTATTGAAATTAAGAATGTATCTTGCGGGGTATGGTATGGATCATCACTTAACCAAAGATATGGAGGAACATCAAAATTGTGACATCTATTTAAACAATTATGGCGAGAGATGTTACGTTACAACGATCAATAGTCATCTCATTAACTAGAAAAAAAAAATGTTGAAAAATACTATCAATCAAGAAATTAATTATGAGAAACAACTTAAAATACTTATTTTCAACTAAAAATCATTTATTTTATCCACTTTTTAAATACAAATAATCTTTTTTTATCTATTTTTAATTTCAAACAATTTTTTTTTAACCAATATGACCCACAAACAATATTACTCCATCCGTCCCAAAAAGATATTGTATACTTTCTATTTTGGTCTGTCCCACAAAAAAGTTTGCATGCCTAAAAGTGAAAATCATTTATTAAACTCTACTCTCACACCACATATATAATATTCATAAAAATATATTTATTATACCTTTTTTTAAACCGCGTGCCCAAAAGACACGTTTTCTGGGATGGAGGGAGTATCTAGTTATCAACCCTATACCCCCACCATATTAACATTTATATCAATTAAACGTTATCAAATATATATAATCATAAATAATACAATAAAAAATAATTTTAACAAATTAACTAATTATAATATTTTTATCATATATATTGTGATTGTTTGTATTTTTTATTTAGACTATTTTAATGTATAGTGTATATTGATGAATATTAAAATATATAAATTGATGTTAGTTCAAATTAATGAATATTATAGTTTACAAGAGTATATAAAAATATTTAATTTCTTATGTTTAATAACACATCAATAATACATTTTTTATAACAGAGTCTAGATAATGGTTCAAATATCAGTTATATATGTAATATCTGTTATCTAGGTAGAGATCACTTTGTACCTAGATAACATATTTTACTCTTAGTTATTATTTAATCAACACGAGAGCATTATCCACTTCAAAATTAAATCAAAACTTTAAACTTTCTACCCAATTATCTTCATAAAAAATTAATAATAAACTCAATTTTTTATCCTTCGGGAACCAAATCAATGATTAATTAATAAAATTTTCATATAAAAATACTAATTAAAAAATACAAAATATTTGAAAAGAAAATTTTAACATAAAAAAAAAATCAATAGTATCCATAAAAGTATACTACTTTAAATAAATATAATAAAAATAAAATTTACAATTCGTTGGGACCCAATTCAAATTTGTTAACTCTTTTATACTCATTTTATAAGGGTATTTAGGTCTTTTACCATGAAATGGGTGTAAAAAAGTTTCTAAAGAAAATGTGGATTAATAAATTTTTAGAAATTAAAAATAAGTATATTGTGGTATTTTTACATTAATTATTGTAGGTTTTGTTAGGAAATTAGTCCACCTCAAACTTCAAATCATGTTTGTATTTTGTTGATAGTGATTTCTATATTGGATATGACTAGTTAGATTTAATAACTCACTATTAAATATAAAAAAAATTAGTAAAAACATTGAGCTCTCAATTGTATTATCTCCCCTTTCCAAGTTCTATTATGTTTTACAAGGACTTATGAAGTTCTATTTGTGGTAAGAGATTAATGATTGGTCAAGGGTAGAGTTTACTCACTAAATTTAGACTGTTCTCAATTAGCTTGGAGACTCACTCACTTATTGCCACGCGTCCCTCAAGTTGGGTTACAAGTGGACTTAAAACCATTCTCATTGGTTGCCGTGACTTATCTCTGACACACCGCTGGATTGAGTTCCATCTATTTAACATGATGTAACTATTTCATGATGTCTATAAATTGAGACGATGAGTTAATCTTTGGTCTCTAGCTCGGTGTTGCTATCGAGGTCTGTCCCTGCGACCAATTTTTTTTTTCTGGACTTTGGTCGCCGCTCCTTGGGCGCGAGCCTCTTTGGAGGAAAGTGCATTCTCTGTTTGTCTCTTTAACCAGATAAATAGGTAGGTCATCGCTCTGACTAAGGCCGCCATAACATATGATCGTCTATAATATATATTCAATTTTCTTAAAATAAAAATAATTATAATCATTATTTGTATACTCCCTCCATCACCCTATAAGTTGCTCGTTGCTTTTTGGCAAATGAATTAAGGTAAAAGTGAAAAAGTATAAGTGATGTGATGGAAAAAGTGAAAAAATATAAGTGATGTGATGGAGAAATTAAAGTAAAAAAGTAAAAGAAATAGTGTAAAAAATATTAAAAATAATAATAAAGAAGTGAATAGTAGTTTCCAAAAAAATAAAAAAGCAAATGAGCGTGGGACAGATGAAAATGACAAAATGAGCAACTTATAGTGGAACAGGGGGAGTATTTTGTTCAAGTACACTTATTTTTATACATTATATATATACACTAATATACTTACTTTTATTATTTTACTTCATATCTATTTTTTTTAATAACCGAAAAATAAATAATCTATTTATTATGGACTATTCCATATAAAAATGTTACCTCCCATTGGGGATTAAATATATATGGACGATATGTTTTTATGTGGAGAAAATCAATAGATGCACCATATTTTTATGGTGGTAGTGATGATTTTACATAATTATTTTTCCTTTAAAAATTGTGAATTCGAACATATCCAAACGTTGTTAAAATTTGGGACCATTAAAATATGTGAAGGTTGCAACAAAAGATTTACGAAGAATGATTCATACGCCACTTTCTAGACTGTAAAAAATGTTGTCTTAGATGTTGCATACTTCCAAAACCCTAACCAATAGGGGGTGAGCCCTATCAACTACCCCACCTACGGCCTGTTTGCCCCTACGAAAAATAGGCTTTCACTTTCACCTTTTTTTTTTTATATTTAAAATAAATAAGTGGATAATGCTTAAACATGGCTCACTTTAAGGAAAAAAAGCTTTTCCTTTTTTGGTTGAAAAAAAGAATCATGATGATGATAATCATGGACACTTTTACCCACTTCTCCTTTATATATCAAGTGGAATTTGTGAGATCACATAATAAGTATTTTAGTTAATTAATCGGATATAATTATATGAATCTCTCACTAAAATAAAAAAAATTAGTGATAATTTAGTTAGGGGCCGCTTGTTTCAAATTTTTCAATGGTAATGAAAATGAAATTTCATTTCCTTTCTTTATCCTTACATATGTTGAATGAGAGTTTATGTTAATGGTGATTGTTGTGCTCCAATTTTAAAAAAGTTGACAAAAAATGAATGTTGTTGGTCGTGATATGGGGGATTGATTGATGAGGATAATTATAAGGTGAGATGGAGGTAATCAAATAAAGGTAATGATTACTTTGTTTAGGAGAAAAAATAATGTTATGTACCTCATTTATTCTCATTATATATAATAATTACAATGTTTATAATGTAGAATTTTTTTACCAAGCGCCCACTTAGTTATTATTAAATAGGTAAATATACATATATATGTATAATTATTTTGGTATCTGATTAAAGAAATACTGATTCTATTGATTAAGAACACAAGAAACTGAATTATCGAATATGGATTTTTATTCGCACCAAAAGTTGCACATATCAAAATAATGATAAAAAGTTACTCGTGTTTTCAAGCAATTAAAAATAATAATCACATTGTCACTTAATAAATTTCATATTTTTCATTTTAATGCTTCCCACAATAAATTATGCAACACTTAAAAATTAAGTTATTTTTATAATACTCATTTTATTTTAAAACATTCTTCATTCAATAAATCAAAAGTTAATAAAATAAAATTTTAAAAAAAAATTATGTCTTTCTACATGTGAAATTTAATACTAAGGGAAGACAAAGGTAGTAATTGGCCTCTTGTGTAGTTCATGGTTCTTATTACGTACAAACATTATATATTTTGTTTATATTTTTAAATTACTCTATTTAATTTGAAAAAATAATAAAAAAAAAAAATTCCTTTTGATAGCCTAGCCATATATATTCACCCAGGCATTAGTGGTGATTGGTAGCCAATATTATGAGTTATAAATTTTGTAAGTAAAACTCATATAATATTATTTGGTAGGATGTAATAAAAAAGTTACATAAAATTAATTTTAAAAAGTAATCTCACTTGGTAGGGCGTAATATAGAGGGAGAAAAAGTAATTTCGTGTAATGTGTAGATATATAAGAACAAAAGTTACTATTCAAGTCATACAAAAATTGTAAAGTGGGAAAGTGAGATAATTTATTACATTGTGAACAGTGAAAATGATATAATATGACCTATTCTTTTACAGGGTCAGCCGTATAAAACCAAATCAGTATAAAATTTGTATTTCCTATCAAATAAAATAAGTCATCAAAAAAATTCATATTATATCCCAACGTTCCGTACCAAACACCTCCCAAGTGTAAAAAAAACTACAATAAAAAATGACGAAATGTCACATGTCTCTGAACTATTTTCCTGCCACAAGTCCCTCCAATAAATAAATAAATAAGTTTACACGGAAAATATCAATAAGTAAACTCTGCCCTATTTCTGACGAAACAAACACGATCTTAAGCTTTCCTTAACATAAGAGGACACGTGTCAATCTGATATAGGGTACAGGCAACCCCCAGTAGTCTAGGCCGTATAATGTAATCCTATGTTGTTTTCCTAAGGATTACATATCACTAATTTATGCCCCCTCATTTGATAATTCTTCACTCCAAATTACCAACTTTTTGCATCCAAATAATGTTGGGAATATTGGGATGTGACACCCCAAAGTTTTTCATACACTAATCGTAAATATAATTTATTTTATTATAGCATATTAATTTAAAAAAAATAAAATTCTAAGTTTAGTATACAATATGACAACATCTATATATATAACATCATGTGAAATTTGTTGATAATATAAAACATATATTATTATACGTATTGATTCACCTGATATCATAGTATTTTACACTAAGAAATATTATGATGTCTGTAAATATATTTAATAAAATCAATGAACATATACAATGATACGAATTTCATTTTGTTATATAAAAGACTAACAATTTATTTGAACTATACCATAACGATAAGTAATCCAGACTTCATAATGGATAATTTAATAATATGATCATTATATAAAATTATGATTTTTTACAAGTTCTCTATCATCTATGGACTGTGAAAACTGTCTTCTTCTTCATCGTAGGAATGTAAAACAACTTTTTACAACCCTTCTTCCTCCACTGTCCTATTAGCATTGCCTTCAGTCTTTGCCTCGTCGTCCACTGTAACAAATCTTGCCAATTCGAAGATTTAAAATTATACATAGTTTAAGATTTCGATGGGTGGAAGGAATTTAAAAAACGACGCCCATATAATTTCAATTTGTTTGAAATTATTCTTAGTTGATGTACTAATTTAAGTTCTATAGATTAGTATAATATCCCTAATTGTAGTAAACTCATAGAAATAATTAATATCATTTGAATTATAGATATTACATTTACATTCAATAAATAATAGCTTTAAATTTAAGATCATAATTCAAAAAGAAATCTCAACTTTACATTATGCTAAGTTCTAAATGTGTTCCATCCTTTTCAATTCAAACATTATTTGTGGATTTGGATAAATTCATAATTCGTATTTGACCATGAAATAGGATAAGTCATAAGTAAAGGGGGAAAATTTAGTTGTAATAAATATGCTTGTGTTCAAGAGAGGTCCCCCTCAAGGCCCACCCTCTATCTCAGTTGTACATATATGAGTAGGAAGGGACCTCAATTTTTTTATGTAATAATTTTCAATTAGGTCTCCTAAATTATTGACCCATAGGAGATGATTTTCTTGACTCAATATATAATTTTGAAAGATAAACTCTACGTGGAATTTGTTCATTCTGTAGTACTACCCTGTCCCCCGATTTTATTTCCACTTTTCATTTTTATCCGTCTTCCAAATTTATTCATATTTCTCTTTTATAAAATATTATTTTATTATCACATTCACAAATAATTACTTTATTTTTTAGTGGACTTCACAATTATTCCACAATATTCTTACTTTATCTCATTTTTCTTAAAATCTGTATCTATCTTTCAGAATTCTGATTTAGTACTTCAACAAAAGTAAATAGTACTCCCTCCGTCCCAGGGGTATTTGCACCCCTGGAATGACACGTGGTTTAAGAAAAATATATTTTTTAAATAAAGTAGTGGTATATGGGTAAATGTGTGGAAAATTTTGTGAGTGTGCATGCAAATCGATGTTTCCCTTTTAAGTAGTGTGCAAATTGATTTTGGACAACCCAAAATAAAAAGTGTGCAAATTGGTTAGAGACGGAGGGAGTATAATACCCAATGTGTGTATGTATGTACATATAAATGTATGTACTTTGTTTGGTTCCATTATTTAATTAAATATTTTAAATGCTCAACTGGAATATATATTTAGAAATTTTCCCAAAGTCCCCGAACAGAAAATATTCCAAACTTTTTTTATAAAAAAAAAAAACCATATATTACGTTTTTGGTTTTGTGTGTAAATAATATATTACAAATTTTATCATAAAATTATTTTAAAATTTTTAATTATTAAATATTTAATTTAGATTCTTAAAAATATAAAAAATGAAGGTCACTATCAAATATCAAGTCTTCTGAATAATTATTTAAAATATTAAAATATTTAATCACGAGTATAAAAATAAAAGTCTGATTCATGAAATATAAAATTGTTTCTTCATTTAAAATCTATTCTCCGATTTTATGGGGATTGACAGATTGAGAATGAAGTACTCTCGCCATGCCAATTTTTTTTTTATGCCAATATTTATTTCTTATATATAATTTTGAATTACACCTAATTTCACTAATAATTACACAAAAATATTGAGATGAATGGGGTAGCATTTAAATTCTTTATTATTATTCTCTAAATGGTAAATATGCATAATGCATGCCTGCAATTTTTGTAAAATTTAAATATTTGAACAAAAAACTGAACACTACAATTTATTTTTAGGCAGCAAAAGAGTGATTTTAATGACCTAGGCAAAAATATAATTTCTTACACACTCCCTGATTAAATTCACTAAATTTATTTTCCTTTTGTAATATGCACTACCTATTTGATTTTCAATTGTTTAGCTAAAACACTCGAATATGATTGGCCTACTTATTAATTAATAATTAACGAAACACGAGTTTGAATAAATTAAATTTTATCAATGCATATGTAACTAATTATTTTAGCAAGGGCCGGTATGTGTTTATTTCCTATGTATTTTTTGTAAGGTCTCAATGTATTCATAATTAATATAACTTTGAGTACTCATTATAAATTACTCTATAAAAAATATACATGGTTAATGATTATTAATGAATGGATAAAATTGTTAATCGCTAGTTTTCTTTTCAGAAGTAATAACATGGTCAAAATTAATTTTACAAAAAAATAAAGTCTTATATATATATATATATATATATATATATTAATGATTGTCCCATGTAATTCAGATATAAATTTTAATAGTATAATTACTTTTACTAAAAAAATATATTATTTATCTATATTTTTAAAGGGGGCGTTTCTTATAATTGTAAAGAATGAAAATTGTATAAAAATAAAAAGGGTATGGAATGAAAGTCATAGTTCTCGAATAGCTGAACTATGATCGATTTTTTAATTTTTGGGAATCAAAATCATAGTAGAGTCATTCCAAACACACACTATGACTTTGATTGTCATTACTCACCAGTCTCACCTTCCAAAGTTATCAACCAAACAGCTCCTAAATAAATAAATGTACTTTCAATAAAAATAATTATTATTATTAACAAATATAATTAAATTATATGGTGTAAGTTTTTTCCTTGGTCAGTATTTTCAATATTCCTTTGTGGCTCAAAGAAGTCTTGTGGTCATTTCATACCATCGTTATACATACATGCATGCATATATATATATATATGTATATATATATATATATATATATATATATATATATTATTGCTTCATCACAAATGCAATAAAAAATTATTAATTTGGATTGCCTAATTTTGTGTCCAATAGTATTAATATTCATTAATTGATAAAGTCAGTTCTCATCTTTGATATATACATAAAACATATTAAATTCAAATTAAGTCAAATAACCTATGAAGAATTTAATGTACGTGTTTGATTGTTTATTATTATTATTATTATTTAAAAAAATTGTGTGTACTATTGTAACAACTTAATGAGGTTATTGTTTTGATGATGTCCTGAAATAATATAATTACCTAAGTGCTCATTATTATCTCTTTCATTGATGTCTTTTGGGAACATGGGCTACTTATTGTAATTTTAATAATCTTTTGCCTTTTATTTGTCAAAAAAAAAAAAAAAAAACCTTTGCCTTTTTTATTTACTTTTGATGTGCCCCTTTTCGTTCATAAAAGTTAAAGACATAAAAAGGGCCCAACCAGATTATTACTCATACTAGAAGTGAATACATGCAATTTGTGAAAGAAAATAACAAGCAATAAATTGGGGTGGTGAAAACTGTTTAATTTTGCTGTTTTTCTAGACTTATAGTTAAATACTATTCTCTCTATTCCGAAACTTCTTTCATTTTAAGATGGACACACAAATTAAAAAAGAAGTATATAAATGTAAAGTTTAATAAAATAATAAAGTGTAGTTAAATGATTAATATTGTAAGCGTATAATATTTTTTTTATTAAGCGTATGAAAGAAAAATTGAAACGTTCAAATAAAAAAATATAAAATTAAATTAAAGCAAAGAGAATATATATCACAAAAATATAATTCGGATCTCATATATGCGTAAGAGAACCTTGAATCAATATAAATGGGACATCATATTATATAGCTCAGTGTGCCATGAGCCCAATAAATTTTAGGTTTTAATAGATTTTGATATTTCTTTATATATATATATATATATATATGAGATTGTACTCAAGTTATTGTAAGTTTAATTCATCCTTACGCAGCATTAATAATAAATATATTGATACGCTTCTAAACATACTCACTTATGACGAACTGAGTTACAAAGGTAGCATTTGATATAATCGTAAGAAATGAAAGTCATAGTTCTCAAATAACTGAATTATGATAGATTATTTAGTTTTAAGGAATAAAGTCACAATAGAGTCATTCCAAACAAACATTATGACTTTAATTACCATTACTCACGTCTTCCCATAAATTTCTTGTATTTATCTTTGTTTCTTGGTTGCTTGTCATATTACAGCACATAACCCATATGCTCGTGTGAATGTGTGTGATTCAATGGTAATTATGCATGCAATTAAATTAATTTTATTTATCGATCGTGCATGTCAACATATGGAATTCAATAGTGTACATGTTTCTTATGAATCATATAATTTTTATGACTTGATATTTGGCGCAATATCAACTTAATTATAGAGCAAATAATTAAGTATATTTTAACACCTTACTTTTGTTAAAATAAAAGTTGAAAATGTGATGATTGAAGTAATGTTTACGATAAGGTTTTAATATATGATTTGACAAGTCATGTATTAGCATTATATTAATTTCTGATATCAATCCTAATGTTGAGTTATTTTTGTTTCTTCCAATAACCGGCTATAAATGCAGGTAACCTTGCCTGAGGTTAGTTACTAGCTTAGGAGTAACTTTAAAATAAAAAATTCATAATAAATTTATAATAAAATAATTTTAAAAAATTAAATATCTAATTATAAGTATAAAAAATTTCACTAAAAAGTAAAAAAAAAAAATTAGTTAATGATATTATATTGAAATTGTTGTAAATTTTATTAACTCCAAATTTTTATAAATTCTGATAAAATTTTTGATTCTCCACTATAAGTTGTTCATTTTGTCATTTTTGTCTGTCCCACTATATGTTGCTCATTTATTTTTTTACCTATTTTGGAAACTATTATTTACTTCTTTATTATTATTTTCAATATTCTTTTACACTATTTCCTTTACCTTTTCATTTTTCTCAATCACTTCACTTATACTTTTTCACATTTTTTTATCACATTACTTATACTTTTTCACATTTACCTTAATCCGTGTGCCCAAAAGCAACAAACAATTTATAGGGGAATGGAGGGAGTACTTTAAAACTTTTTTATTATAAATTATATTTATATAAAATCTACTCTCTCCGTCCCACGGGTATTTACACGCTTTCCTTATTGGTACTTCACACAGAAATTTACACATTACTAATAGGGTGGTGCTATTTGTCCACAATGTGGACGTCCATATTGTGGCAATTGTGTAATAATGAAGTTTTGTTCAAAGCTAAATGTCCAATATACCCCTTATGTCAAATGAAAATTTTCGCCCAAAAATTTCGTTTGATTTCAAATTCAAATGTTGACTTTCTCTCTCTCCATTTAATAATTCTTTCTCTCACTTCATTTGATATTTCCCAAAACCAAATCAATTGCTCCTATTTTCACTCCAACTTTTCTATTTTCTTCCTCCATTTTTGTCTTCCTTTTTTCTTTATTTTCTTCCTCCATTTTTGTCGTCCTTTCTTTTCTTCCTCCATATATATATTTTAATATTTATACATATAATATATGTTGATTGCCGATTAATTATATAAAATTATCTACATATAATTATAATATTTATATAATATATACATACATACGGTACAATACATTTTAATATTTATATACATAATATATATATAATACAATAAATTTTAGTTGTGCTAGCTATTTAGTAGAAATTTAGGGTATATTTTATTAGCATAGAATTATCAAGTGATCAACGTGGGTTTAGAATTTGACTTAGTATTCAAAAACCAAAATTGAGATATTTTAGGCTTGAAAATTATGAATTACTGTTAGTTAAAGAAATATATTCATATTTATCTATATATATATTAATATTAATATTAATACATATAATATATGTGAATTTCCATTAATTATATAAAATTATCTACATATAATTATAATATTTATATAATATATATACATACTTAGTAATCAAAAACCAAATTTGAGATATTTTAGGCTTGAGAATTTATGAATAACTGTTCGTTAAATAAACATATTCATATTTATATTTCAAATTATAATATATTATAATATATTAAGTGAGTATATTTTTTGAATTTTATATTATGAATGAATTTAGATTAGTATTTTATGAAATATTTATATATTATGAATGAATTTAGATTAGTATATTTCGTATTTTATATTTATGTTCATATTTAATAATTTTATATTTATATATTATGAAGGAAATATTAAAATTTAAGTCCATATTGATTAATTAATTATTAATAGTTTTTCTATTAATTAGTAGTAGTAGAATAAAACTATTAGTGTTACTAATTACTGTAGATACTAAAAAACCCTTTAATGAAATACTAAAATTTGGCTTATATTGAAATAGGATAGATAGTGTATGATCGGAAATAAATCCGATTCATACAAGGCACACATTCACTTAAATAATTATAATAATGATGATTTATAATTGATATTTATAGTGTTTAAGTATTCCACACTATCATTATTAGTAATTCAATTAGAATGAATACTAGTATCACTATCAATAGTTCACTAGCACTTTATAGTACTAATGTTGATACTACTTAAATGTAAGTTTAAATTAGTTCTATATCTTTGGAATAATAATAATGATAATTTATAAGTGATATTTATAGTGTTTAAGTATTTCACACTAAAAATTTTAGTAAGTCAATTAGGATGAACACTAGTACCACTATCAATAGTTCACTAGCACTTTATAGTACTAATGTTGATACTACTTAAAATATAAGTTTAAATTAGTTCTATATCTTTGTAATATATCTTAAGAATAATAATAATGATGATTTATAATTGATATTTATAGTGTTTAAGTATTTCACACCATGAATATTAGTAATTCAATTAGAATGAACACTAGTACCACTATCAATAGTTCACTAGCACTTTATAGTACTAATATTGATACTACTTAAATTTAAATTTAAATTAGTTCTATATCTTTGTAATAAATTAGTTCTATATCTTTATAGTACTAATATTGATACTACTTAAATTTAAATTTAAATTACTCTTTTGTGAGGATGATACTAGGAAATAACCTAATAGTATGTAATACTAGACTGAGTAGTTACTAATACCATCCTCACAAACAGTTATACTATTAGGATCCCAACATCAATACTTGTAAATAGAATCACTAAATCACTAATCCAATTGATAATCACAAACCATCATGAATAATTTCTAATAATATCCACATTATTACCAATAAATATTAGTATTATTTTTATTTTTGATATAACTAATATACTTGCCAAACATACTATTACCAATAAATATTAGTATTATTTTTATTTTTTGAATTTTAGGAACTACACAGTCTAGTATTACATACTATTATATTATTTTCTAGTACCATCCTCACAAAAGAGTAATACTATTATGTTATTTCCTTAATTTTTCATAATATCTAAATCTTAAAACATGATTTTAATAATATATCAGAATTATAATTTTTTAAACTAAACAAAATTACCCAATAATTAATATAGTTGCTAAAGTGGTGGGTTATGGAGTCTCCACATAAGCATGATTTTAATAATATATCAAATTAAAAAAAATTACACTAAATATATTTACGGTTGTTAAAGTGGTGGGTTATGTAAAAAAATGAAAAAGACTGAATTTTTTTTTTGAATTTTCAAAACCTACAGTAATTTTAAATCAATAATTAGTACGGTTGTTAAAGTGGTGGGTTATTGATTTTCCACGTAAACTTAAAAAAAAATTGCTAAAAATAAAATAAAATTTTAAAATTTTCAAAATTACAGTAATTTTAAACTACTTGAGATATCTACTCTAAAAAATTATCTATAGTAAATAATTCTTACATTATTTTCACTAAATTATATATAATTTCACAATCACATTAAAAAGCCAAATCACCCACCCAAAATACAAATTCAAATTAAAGTAATAGGTAGGAAAAAAAATATTTGGATAAAGCATGATTTAAATAATATATCAAAATTATAATTTTTTATAATAAATATACTTACAGTTGTTAAAGTGGTGGATTATGCAATCTCAACAAAAACTTAAAAAACAAACAGCCGAGAAAAAAATAACAAAAAATTTTGAATTTTCAAAATTACAGTAATTTTAAACCAATAATTAGTACAGTTACTAAGTCGTGTGTTATCGAGTCTTCACACAAATTTAAAAAAGAAAATTGCGGAAAAAAAACAAAAATTTAAATTTTTTAAAATTAAAGTAATTTTAAACCACTCGAGATAATTTAAACCAAAACAATTTTTTTGAATAAGTCAAAATTAAAATTTAAAAAATATGTCAAACTATAATTTTTTAAATCAAAATTAATTACGTAACAATTTTATCATATATTCAAAATGCTTGTTCATTTTATCATATATTCAAAATGATTGTTCATCAATTATTTACGAATTTATCTAGAAGTTGGGATTTAAAATATATGATAAATTTTTTAAACCATAATTATCTACGAATTTATCTGGAATATAGATTTGATTTATACGAATATTTCGGATAACACAAATTTATATTATCCAAAATTTCAAACTCTTCAAAATATTTTGAAAATTATTTAATACAATGAAATGAGACGTCTTTTCATTCACCCAATTTGGATTTGAAGGAATTTCCTCCGTGATTTCAAATTTGGTCTATCAGAAGATTCATCATACATGGAGTCTTCACCAAACAATTCACGGATTCGATCATTAATTTCACCGTCCATGAATAACAAAGGTAAGATGATTTAGTGAATAAATTTAGGGTTTATGGTTCATGCAAGTATGAAGAAAATTTAATAATGATGTGGACGTAAATTGTTTAATGAAGAAATTTAGGGTTTAGTTTAGGGTTTACGATTGATGATTAAATACTTAGGAACTTAAAATTGTGAACGTTAGAATAATTAATGCAAGTTACCTTTAGATTAATTAATAAATTAAGATATATTGAACAAAGTTAAAAGTTAATGATGATGTTGCATGCAGATTACGAGAAATTTAATTATAATGACATTGAAAAAATAAAAATTTGTTGGAGGGAATTAACCCGCCATAATTGGGATGGAGGGAATTAGCCCGCCTTAAACATAATTAGGCGGGAATCAAGGGCGCCACTAATGATATGGTTATTAATGGAATTAATTAATTAATTTTTATTTAATTAAAGATTATGGACGTCCACATTCTGGACAAACATCTTTACCGTTACTAATAAAATAAATATTAATTTGTGTGTATATTTATAAATATAAATTATATTTTTAAAAAAATATACGGCTTCATAGGGACGGATGGTGTATTTATTTTGTGGACGTCCTATATTCATGGAGATATTTATTACAAATTATTTTGACTTCTTTGTTTTGAAACCACAAATATGTTTCATGTACGCATATGGGGATAGGTGCAAGTCGGGAGGTGGGGATGCACGAGATGAAAGAAATAGGCTGGATAATATAAAATTTAAAAATATAATATAATATTAATGATAATGTTTTATTTTCTATTTTTACCTTATTATTATGTTAATTTTATATTAGAATTTTTTAATTATTTGTTTGACTCAACTTATTTAATTAATTAAGTTAGGGTTATGTTTTTTCTTATATAATAGTTCATTTATATCGTTTAATTCACTTTAAAAAAAATAATGACACCGATTATTTTATATGCGGACGGTTTAGATTTATGTAATTAAAAAAAAATCAAGAATACCATATACAATTATACAAATGCATTTGTAATTAAAATTTTAAAAATAAAAAAAATTAATTCATAGGATTCCAAAAACTCAAAGTAGAGACTTTAGACTTTAGAGAGGGTGTGGGTTATTCTCAAATAGTATATAAATTTTTTACATCATTTGCATAAAGTAATAAATCCATCAATTATATAATATGTATTTAATGGAATGATAAGTACTCACCTTATATATGAGATCTTAGTCTTATAAATTTATATCATAATAATTTTATTATTACATATGAATGGTGTAAATTTGAAATTGTTCATAATATATTCACACGCACACTCTAATATTAGAATGAGGTAAATATTACTTTCTCCGTCTCAATTCTTTTTTCCACATCTTTTATTTTATAATGACCCAACTCTTTTTTTCCACCTTAAAAAGATTATTTACAATCACGAAAGTTAATAAAATATATTTTTTATATTTTATTAATTAATTTTATACTCACGTACTCTACTTTATCCTAATCCGTATGTCCGAACTGAGGGGTAGAAATTAGAAATCAGTCTAGTTACTCATTAATCTAGAAGTGCTAATTATGTGAAATTAAATAAATGTCATTTTCTGTCAAGTTATTGCACAATTGATTGAAGTTAATGAGCAGAGTGTGTTTGTTTGTGGGTCCCACAGTTGCTTATCTTATGCAATTGGCATCAAATTCCAAGTTTTCGCGAATTCTGATGTTTTAGTGCATTTACATCCCATCACATTGATATAATAATCAGATGCCCCCTGTTTTTTCTGTATTTTTTTTAGAAAATTTTAATTAGTAAAATATAAAGTGGAGATTTTGAGGTTAAAATTTTTAGAAATATAATTTTTTATAAGATAATTTTTTTGAAAAAAAGAGTAAGATTTTTTTTAAACAACTCACAATAATCTACCAATATTATTACTATAAAATTTTACTTATTAACATAACTCAACAAAATCAAAATTAATGTGGTTAGAATAAACCTAAGACACATCATTGCACTGAATTTATTATATCAAAGTATTAAATTTTCTATTACTGTATAGGGATAATTTATGTGAATATATTGTAATGAATAGAATTGAACTGAATGTGCATGTTGTTTTTCAAACTTGTTAAACAAAATATTGAGTTTTGAATATCTTTATTAAAAAAATAAAGTTAAATTTTGAACGAGTTTTAATCATATATAACACGAGCCAAGTTAAAGAAAAATTGAATTTCGTATTGATCCTTTTAACTAATTATATGAGTTCTTTGTACTGAACAAATACATGAATTACCTTTAAGCATATAAAAGAGATTTACCATTAAAAAATACGTGATTTTATATATTTTTTACTTTAAAATTATTATCCAAACTCCTAGTTATAAAAAAAATATATATATTCATTGTAAATTGTGATGTGTGAATTATTGTATGAAATAAATTCATTCAGTGCACATCATTAACAGTGAATTTGGGAAAAAATTACGACATGGTTAAAACAAATAATACTTAGTATCATAAATTAATTATGTGTAAATAAAAATTATACATTTATACATATAATTTTAAATTAATTTATAAATATTATAATTTTTGAATCAATATCTAAATGCCCAAAAATAAAAAGTGTATAAATGCACCGATTTTGATGAAGTTTGTGCCACAATTGTTAATAAACCATGATTAAATTAGTAATAATTGAATATAGTGACAGACAATGACATAAAGGTTTTGATGAGAAAAGTTAAAGAGTAGAAGAAATGATGACTCCATTTATCTTTTTATACCTAAACTTATCATAGCTCTATTATATTCGGTAAAATAAAATAAAATACTATACAAATAAATAATTTTGTTTTTTGGTAATGTATGTGTCGATGAATTGAGCCAGTAGGAATATTTATTACATGCATTTTTAAATATCTTTGGATATGGTATCTTTATATCTTTTTGTTTTTCTACTTCATCCATATAATTTTTTTTATAATATCTTTCTGGTTAATAAAGAGATGGATAAATTTAATTATAAAATAATTTTAATGTATAATTTAAAAAGATATTAATTATTTTTATTATATAATATTAAATGACTAATACTTGTTAGAGTATATATATAAATCACAAATAAATTTTACAAGTAATTCACAATTTTTTTTTTCTGGTGAAATTTGCGTCATTCAAGTTGCATACCAGAAGTTCTTTATGATAGAAAACTTGAAAATAATTTAATCTCAATTCCAAAGTACTGTACATTATTCGAGATAAAAAAAATTGTCACATAATTTATTGAGTGCACTTGGTTCCAAAATTTTTAACTCTTTGATTTTGATCCCACAATTCTTTGAGTTTGTCCAATTGTAATCCCATTTTTACTTAAAAAGTGTAAATAATATAATTTTTTGCCATACACGACGCATGTGGTGGTTG
Organism: Prunella vulgaris; assembly: GCA_026898435.1. NCBI lineage: Eukaryota > Viridiplantae > Streptophyta > Magnoliopsida > Lamiales > Lamiaceae > Prunella > Prunella vulgaris. The sequence goes on from JAPKLY010000002.1 coordinate 3,484,081, forward strand.
AATTTGAAATATTTTGGTATTCTTGCTAATGCGACCGCCAAATAATTAAAATTTATTTCATTTTGCATTTTTTTATATTATTAAAACGCTAATAAAAAAATAAAACATCAGCAAGGATGATGGAAAGTTCCAAACTCAACCACCATGTGCACCGTGCATGGTAAAAAATAATATTATTTAACACTCCTCAATAAACCATGTTTGAAATATGATCAGACGAAATATTGCTGAGCATAATTGTTTTTGATAAGTATGTATCTTAATTATTCATTGGTGGAAATCATTTAAATCAAAACAAAACTCAGCAAGGATTATATATATGTGGAATAAATACTTAACGTGTTATTAGTGTAATAATTTTATAATACCAATTGATTAGGTTAGGTCTCCTCTCTTTGGAAAGTTGTCTTTCGTATAAGACGATCTTTTATTTCTTTAGTCAAGTACATGACATCCACATATTATTTTTATGATGTGCAAGACTGCGATATATATTAATAATAATTCCAACATCTGGGTTCATAGCGTCAACACCTAAAAAAGAAAAATACCTGAAGTTCCTCTTCAAATGAAAAAAAGAGTATTTCCAAGATTTTAAAAATTAAAATACTAATAAATACTTCACAAAAGGAGATAGATATATGGAGTTGGAGGTGGAATCTAGATTTTTCATGTCAATTTTGAAACTTTTCTTTCGAAAATTGTTTTCAGCAATGAATGCTGAGTTAAACAGGGCCCGCACCATTATGAACATTGATGGGGGGTTTAAGCTATTGTCTATTTTTATTATTATTATTATTATTGTTACTATTAACTTTTTTGTTTTTCCCATTCAGTGAGTTACATAAAAGGAGAAATTTGTGGCCATGGAAACAAAGAAATATAATGGAGGCTTGAGGCTATCTGTACTGTAGTAGACCATGTTTTTGTAAGAGTGATAAAATTAACTTTTAATTAACATTGGTGAAGTTTCAAAATATATATGCATTTTTTAAATATTAAAAACCGAAAGTCGTATAAATGACCCGATAAGAGCGGGTTCAATATGAGTCCGGATTTTAAAAGTCCATTGCTAATCGGGTTCAGAGGGAGACCGACCATCTCCAACCCGTGAGACGATTTCACACAATAACTCCTACATATTCTGCACATGAAAGAGTCCCACAAGAGACTAAAATGGAAATTACTTGTGTGTGAGGTCACATATAAGATCACAAACACAACCACTATGCACCAAGTGTAGTAGTTCCAACTTCTATAGCTCCTTCTAGAAGCTCTACCAAGTATCATCAAGTCTTTGTATTTTTTTAACAGCACAAAGACAACAAATGAGAGCAGAGCTATTTAACAGAATGATAGAATAGCATTAATAACACAGATGAATAGTGTATATGCAACATTAATATGTCAGTGATGTTTTTATCCATATCATAGACTCTGCTCTCGTGCAATATTCCGCAAATTGCACTAGGCACGTACACTTGTGCACACAGATAGAAAAATTATTGGAGAAGTTTATTAGCACAGATGCATTAATTTATTTTCTAAATTACCTGACACAAGATAGGAGTTGCACACTGAAAATTCTACATATGCTCTCTAATATTCTAACCTCATCTAAATATTGGTTGAGAAAGTCAAGATACCATCAGCATCAGTAGCCTAAACAAGGTTAGCCTTTGATAATATTATTGTTTGCACCACAGATCACGACGGCATAATTAACTAAAGCAAACATCATTATCACCATAATCAAACTACAGAGAGGAAAATGCCAAACCTGTCAAATTCACTTTCCTCAGGTAGTAGCAGAGTCTCCTTGACTTGTGGCTCAAGACCTGATAAAATAACAGATACAAATAATAATTCACAAGATGGTGCTTCTCTTTCATTCAAACTTGAAGCAGAGTAATTCCTTCTGGGGCCAATCAAAGAGGAAAATGTTAGTTTGATTAGGTCAGTGGAAAGAGCCATGAGGAGTAAAATATGTCCTACAATCAACATTGCCAATTGCTTAAAAATATTTACTAATCGATCAAAAATTGATATTGATGTCTCAATCAAAAACGAAGCTTCTAATTGAACAAGTCAAGGGTAAAAAATGCACCACTATTGTTATGTTTCAAAATAATACACGCACACAACCAAAGCTCATATTTTGGTCACTCAATATTTGCTACAGAAAAGAAATATAGTTCCCAAGAATGAAAATGCCTTGGCATGATATTTAGTTTATACGAGGACTGGAGTTGAGTTTTCTTTAGTGCTCTTGACGAACCGAACTATCCAGTAAAATCAAGCAAAAACCTACGGGACATTCATAACTTGAATAGACTGCAGCATGTCAGAGACAGCAATTACTAAGTCACCCGATTTAATCATTCCCCGGGCTTTAAGCAAGGAGAAAGTCCTGTTAAGGTTGCTTTCCATGTCATCAGAAAAGCTTAAACGGAATGGTATTAGACCCCACTGCAGATTCAGGCGCCTACGTAGAGATGTATTTGTAGTAAATGCAAATATTGGGCAGTCAGGTCGGCAACGCGACAGAAGAGATGCCATGTGACCATTCTTTGTGTAAACAAAAATAGCATCCACCCCCAAATTGTTGGCTGCAACGTTGGTCCAGAAATAAATTAAGGATCAGAATGTTGAACACACAGATACAAACATGAAAAAATAGGGTATTCCCTCTGTACTGCTAAGATAGGCTTCATTTCTACTTTTATGCATCTCAAATTAGTCTTATTTCCTTATTAAAACCATTATATATTCTTCGATTGACCAAAATGTCCCCATTTAACACAATAACTTTAAACAATATTTCAACGAAAATTAATTTTTTGTGTTATCTTGTGTAAGGATAGAGTAGGAAGAACGTAGGAAAAACTTACAGTTCCAATAGCATTTAATATAACTCATTTAATCTGTGTGAAAATTTGTCCAAGAAAACAAACCTATCTTAAAGGGAGTAGTAAAAATGTGACGCCGGGGATGGATGCATGTAGAATACAAGCTAGATAGACTATGTAACAAGTGCATTCGGAAAACTATGTTGATCAAGACAAATGTTGCTTACCCATCTTAGCAGCAGAATTGCATATCTCCTCTGAAATGCCGTCTGCAAAAGAAGATGCTATGCCAGGTAGCTCCATAGGTTCATGATGTTTCTCCTCTCTCCACCATTTTTCGATTCTCAGGCTTACACTTCTTAAAACAGTCAATGCTTTCTCAGGGAACTGTCCCATGGCTGACTCACCAGAAAGCATCAAAGCATCAGATCGCTGGCGAACTGCCTCCGAAACGTCAGCTACTTCAGCTCTTGTAGGAGTTGGATATTCTATCATGGATTCAAGCAATTGGCTGGCAACAATAACAGGTTTATTCAATTGACTGCAGACTTGGACAATTCTCTCCTGTTCTGACGGAACCTGTTCCAAGGGGATCTGTGCACCAAGGTCCGCTCTTGCCACCATTGCTCCATCTGATGCTCGGATGATCTCCTCCAAGTTCTTCAATGAATCAATACTTTCTATCTTTGCAATCACGGAAATGTCACTGCATTACCAAATCAATTCTGTGAGTTACATGAAGTATTTAAGACAAAAATAATGTTAAATTGAAGATTACTTAGAAAACATCCTAGTAATTCAGTATAAAAAACCATCCCCGGTGCACCTTGAATGGCATGCTGATAAAAGTGGAGGCTATATCATACTATAAGGTAGCCAGATACTGCGAATCTTGTTGACAACCGGCCTCAAAACAACCTTATAGCTTGTGTAAAAAGGTGATAGATAAACTAAGTGAGGACTGGAGAAGAACAATATAGGCAAGTGGATTCATTAGGCAATGGTACTACTTTGTGAAATGGGAACATGTGAGGTAACTTTGACTCAAAGAATGACCATCTATAATGAAAGAACACATTACTCACCTATCACGAGCCCGAGCCTTAATATAACTCTTAAGATGCTTTATAACTTCAGCTGTCTTGACAAATGATACAGCAATAAAATCAACACCTTCTGCAATCCCGAAGTCAATATCCAACCAGTCCTGAGGAAAAATAGTAAAAAGTGTGAATAACAGAACAAAAAACGTTTCTAGAGTAATCTTAGTCAACAAAAAAAGCTTCCAGTTATGAATCTGAACAAAAGATGACACTCAAATTACTTATTAACCAGATTAAACAATACTGTTTTGACCGATACAGATTTGGGAAGAGCATCTGTGAAACTGCAAAAAATTGGAAGTGTAGACATGCAGGAAGCAAAAGACACAGCAGCCGCAAATGAGAAAGTTGTTTAGGTGGCTAGGCGATGATGGAGCAATACTGGTGACAAGGCAAGAAGCTATCTCGTCTCTTCCTCTTGGTTAGGATACTTGTTACAGTTGTAGACCAAGTGGGATTATGGGTTTCAAGAAATCACGGAATTGCCTCCTTATTTAAAAGAGATCACCAGATTTCACTAAAGCTGGAATGTATGCCGGCTAGTGTTAGACCTCACAGGTATGAGAGTGTTCAGAAGGATGAAATTGAGCATTTGGTGGCAGAGATCTTGCCACAAGGATTAATCAGGCCAATTCGAGTCATTTTTAAAGCCCTGCCGTGCTTGTAAAAAGGAAAAAATGATGAGCGGACATTTGAGTTGATCGCTGAGCTGAACAAGGCTACAATGTAATAAGTACTCAATTCTTGTTGCTGAAGATATAATAGATGGACTCCACAGTCCACACTCCACACCTCATGGTGCAGTGAATTTCAAAAACTGATCTAAGATCCGGCTATCATCAGATCGAGGGGGGTGGGGGGTGTGTGTGTGTGTAGGCAGTTTTTATTTTTTCAATTTCTAAATTCGGCTTGTAGCTGGAAAAGAACCTATCTGCATGAGAGGAATTTCTCCTAGTTGTGAATTGTGATCACTTAAATTTTCTTACTTATTTCAGTTGATTGTAGCAGTTCTCTCTTCACAATTCATTATAATTTTCTTACCTATTTCAGTTTATTGTAACAGTACTTTTCACAATTTGCAAAACAAGTTACTCGCCTAAACTTTATTTCAAATTGGAAACAAGGTTGCCTACAATCAACATCCACAAATTTTGTTCCAATAAATTTTCATAATGGCATGAACATCCATATCACGGGGCCCAAACAGGCATATAATAAGAAAACATATATTTGTAGCTCAAAGCAATTCATTTATTTATATGAATGAGGCAGTGAATCTGTTCAGGAAAGACGATTACTATCAGCTCTTGCTTTAAGCCCTGGACTCTATACAGTCCCATGACTTATGCCAGGCAAAGACCCTGTTATGTTAATTTTTCCAAACCAATCCAATGAAGGATAAAATTTAGACATACTTCCACCTTGAAAAAAGGAACATCTCAGTGTCTCTATATTGGATTATATGAAAGCTGCAGTCTCTGAAAAAATAGTTCTTTTTTTCCTCCAAAAGGCAAAAGCTTGATTTGCATATGAGGCTTCTCTTTTATACTGCTAATTTAGTTCAAGTTACATTGCTCAGCACCTATGATCCCATAATATAGAAAAAATAATATAAAACAACAAGGCTTATTAAATGGAACATTGCTTGGATGAAACTTAAAATTCATCTAAGGGAAATTATTATTCAAAGAAAGAGCAGTCAGAAGAAGCACTTGCCTTTGAGGATATTGTAGGTAACATAGCATTACGTTCACGCACTAGGCTACCGTTACGCCAGGAGGTGAGATTAGCCCGAGGTAGTAGAAGTCCGGGATCAGTGCAGCGACACTTAACATCTGGACCAATTTTCTCAATCACCTCAAAGCTCGCCATTCCACCATCAACTACAAGCTCATCACCTACTTCAACATCTGTCACGGGAGAGCAACGGCTTCATTAGAACCGTAAACAGCATACGGAATAAATGCCAAAACAATGATGGCAAAAGACTTCCTGAACGATTTGTTTTTCAAGTTTTTAACCTTCAGCAAAGCCATCATAATTCACATTTATGGTGCGTTCAGGAAGAACTGAATCAAAAGCTCGAACACTGAAAGTCCATATTTCACCATCCTGCAAAAGATAAAAAGAGGCTATATCACAAATCCAAGCATCACATGTGTAATAGTGATTCATGGATAGTAAAGCCTAATTCAGTTTCATATTGCTTCACAAAATAAAAAAATTCACCATTGCATCTCTTCCATGAAATATAATCTTTTCCCATTAAGAGATGGTTGCTCGAGATAGTCTGGAATATTGAATTTGATGCTTACTAAGATATAGTGTTTAGTATTTACAAGACCATAATAATGCTCCGTATTAGGTTTTTTCAAATCACAAAACAAGAAGCCAAAGAAAAGATGAAAAGTTGCCACCCTGCTTTCCCACCATAAAACCTTAAACCGCGAGGCATCTAAACTATACAAATTGCATATACCAATGATACCATTACCAAGAACAAATAAAATCTGAGGTGAACCTCATTCACTTTTTCAAACCTAAAAGAATCCAAAGTGACAATCACATAGTGAAACATCGCGTTCCTCAGCAATTATACTCGACTTTTGACCTAAAGCCAAAATTTCTACTTTTGCAACCAATATTGGAACTATGACTAAAATCAAAATCAATGCTAAATCAAAACAATTATACACTAGTCATATTTCTTGTGTACCTCAGCTTTGGCGGATGAGGCGCCGCCGAGATCCCCCATATGAATCTCACTCCCCTCAGTGTCCATCATAATAGCCACAGCATATCCCTTCTCCTCATTCAACCTCCTCACGCGTTGAATCACCTCTCGATGCCAGTCCCTCGTGCCGTGGCACATATTAATCCTCGCCACATTCATTCCACCCACGGCCAGCGCTTCCAATTGCTCCGGCATACACGTTACCGGACCGATCGTGCAAATCAGCTTCGTCCGCCGCGTACTCCGGAACCCGTTCTCCTTCAGCTCCGCCTCCGTCACTGTATCAATCTCAATCGAGCTGGAATCAGAAACCGCAGTAGACAAATCGCCGTTTAGTCCATTTTCGGATGTTAGGACTGAGGGTTTAAATTCCGATGTAGTAGCTCTGATGCATAAGGAGGTTTTCCTAGGGTTTAGGGCGTACGCGAAACGGGAAGCAGAGTAATTGGAGATAGGGAGCGAGTATTTGGTGGAGCGCGGAATGTAAATGGAGAGGATGAGAGATTGCGCCATGGGGGGACGGAGCGCCGTCGTCGATCGCCTTTGACAGTTGAGAGGGTGAACAGAAGCTGAAGTCGTCGAAGCACAGATTGTACGAAAGGTGGGGGTGGCGGAGAAAACTAGAAGAGCTGCAAAATGTAGTTGAAAGTTGATGATTAGATCGTCTGTTTCCGGTGCACGTGCCACGTGATTCTTACTGGATGGGCATAAATGCATATTTTTTTTTAAGGAAATTAAAATCTAAAACCTACTAACATCTTGATTTATTTAACCATTTTAAGACACATATACGCTTTTTTAGTAGTTGCGGTTGCAATTACCAAACAATTGCTACTTTTAAAAATATTTTTAAATAATATTTTCTCAGTATAAATTCTCTATTTTCAGGCACATGAATTAAAATAATAATTATAATAAATAATATGTTAAAATAAATATAAAAAATAAATATAATAATTTTTTTAAAATGAATAATAATTTTTAAAAAAATAGTAAAAAATTTATAGAATACCAAAATGATAAAATGAAAAGTTTATAAAAAAAGAGAGACGGAGGAAGTATCATTTAAAATTAATAATTTAGAATATGTATAATATTATTTTTAATAAATAATTAATGCAATTTAAATTATTTTTGTTCACACTTTACACAGTACTTCATTTAACAAAAAATTAGATCATATTTTAATAAAAAGTAATATCATATTTTATTTAATAATTTCAATCAAATATAACATTATATTTCAATTATATTACTCACGTTTCAGTTAAAATCGAAAAGATTTGTCTCTTTGACAATTTTTTTTCTCTCCTCCCAAAAATTATAAATATCCAAGGCCGCCACCCACCCCACTCGCCCATTTATAATACTTTCGATCACTTCGAAAAAAAAAAAAAAAAGAAGAAGAAGAAAGAGGAAAGCTTTCAAAAAAGCAAAGTCACTAAAACCCATTCCTTCTCAAGAATCAGTTTTTTTTCTGATCTCCATCATCAAGAACGAATCACAGTCGTTTAGGAAAGGTCCGATTTTGTTTAATTTATTCGGGTTTATAGTAATTTGTTAGCTGGGCGTATATCAATTTGTGTTGGATCTTGATTATGTTTTCCCCCAATTTTTTTGGATGAAAATTGCAGAGAATCGATGGGGGCACTCATGTCGAAGATGTGGTTCATGTTATTTCCGGCGAAGGAGTACAAGATCGTCGTGGTGGGGCTGGACAACGCCGGTAAAACGACGACGCTTTACAAGCTTCATTTGGGAGAGGTTGTTACTACGCATCCAACCGTTGGCAGCAACGTCGAGGAGATCGTCTACAAGAATATTCGATTTGAGGTAACAATTTTCTTCTTTATTGATTGAAAATCGATTGAGTTTGAATACAAGTTTGAATTTTAGTGGTAATGCTGTTAGTTTGCATCCTGTTGGGCCTATGATTTTGACGATGAAAAACCTCAAGAAAGCCTTTAGAAAAAGAAAATTGGATGAATCCTTGATGATCCAAACTCTGAGAATTCTGGTGGTGGATGATTGGAATTGGTAGAAATCTTGAATTTCTAATCTAATACACCCCCGCCCAATATAAGTGACCTAACATTTTATATTTGAAGTTATATTTTTGATAAATAATCTTTTTATTCATGGATGAACCTCACAAGTCTTGAAGGTAATTTGGATATGGGTGTATATATGCATACACATTGTGGATCATAAATCCTGAAAACAATTTCTTGACTAGGGAGTTGTTAGTTGCGGTTCACTGATCTTCTTATGCTTCTCTGTTGATGTTTTTTAATAGTGTAACGTATAAATTTGTGTGAGACGGTTCACAAAATAACACAAATTAACACTCATCTCTTCCAAAGTGTGCGCAATTCTCAAATTGTGGTCTGTTCGTCTCATCGTTAGACGTGCAAGACGTGGAAGTAACTCATCCTATTTCTTGAACATGGATTATGGTCCTCATGTGTAAATCCAGTTAGTTATATTCCCAAATATGTTTCTATTTTTGCTGCAAATGGCTATCAATGTTGTGCATGTAGAAAATTCATAAACCAGTAGCTCCATTACCTCAACTTGGTAGCCTGAAAATTAGACAGTGGGTATGCTGAGAAGGTGGAAAACTAAATTTTGTTTGCTAGTTGCCTTAGCTTACTTCAAGCTTTAACTGGTTCTCTTTCTTTCTTGCAATAAGGTGTGGGATCTTGGTGGCCAAGATAGGCTAAGGACATCATGGACGACTTATTATCGAGGGACCCATGCTGTTATAATTGTGATAGACAGCACTGATAGAGCTAGGATCTCCACAATGAAAGATGAACTATTTAAGCTGCTTCCACACGAGGATCTCCAAACTGCAGTCGTGCTTGTTTTTGCAAACAAACAGGACCTCAAGGATGCGATGACACCTGCTGAGATAACCGATGCTCTATCTCTTCATAGCATCAAGAACCACGATTGGCACATTCAAGCTTGTTGTGCACTAACTGGTGAAGGGTTGTACGACGGTATGGGGTGGATTGCACAAAGAGTTGCTGGAAAAGCAACCAGCTAGAAACTATCGTCTTAATCTTACATTTTCATTCAATACAGATCATCTGAAAATTCTGCCACTGAATATTGTCCATCAACTTCTAATGTTTTTTATTCAAGGATAGTATTTGCCTGCACAGTGGTTTACTTGTTCTAATGATATATGCTTTAATGGTGTAACTGAGTTTCCACCATCTGAAATTTCAGTTAATTTGGTGTTTTTCAGTCCAGATGTCTTCTGTAGGGATTTCATACGGCAAAAAGTTTCCATGTCCAAGCTGAATTTTCCAAGAAAAATGGGATTACAAAGATGACAAAAGAAATTGCAACATTTTAAGGAAAAAATTTGAAGCTATAAAGACTAAATAACATATAACAATTTCAATTAGGAAATTTTGGTGAAATAGTTTAACATCATTCAACTTCTGTTCTATTCCTCAGAATGCCTAATGAATATCCAAAAATCTGAATGATATCAACCATCTGGTAAATGTGTTCATCTGGCATTTCTTGGTTTTAGCAAATGCTCATAGTATTGGGCACCTGCATCCCGAATAATTTCGTGGTCCTTCGAACCATATGTCCCAGATTGGATTTATAGGACCATTTGTACTGAAAAACACGTAATAGACGATCAATTAACAGCTCGTAGTTGACTTGAAATGTCAACCTTAATAAGAATCACGAAATAGTTCTTACAATGTGAGTAGCGGATCTTGTCTTGTTTGAATACTAATCTGCAACCTGGTAAATGCACGGGTAGAGTTAGGTTGCAATGCGCATAAAGCAGAAATATAGCACATTGATCATCTAAATATCTCCCGACTTACTCCTTACAAACAGCAGATACTTTCTCCACTCTCTCGAGTTGTTCCAGGTCATCCTACATATGGAATGCTGTAATAAGAATGAGTAACACTACCGTACATTGAATGGTGCAACTGTACGCAACTGATGTTTAACACGAACAAACTGATACTAAACAACTAATACCTTTTAAATATACACACAGTACACCTAGTGTGTACAATTTGTTGTCAATAAGAATTACTTATGTTAACGATTGAGTAACAAAAACAAAGTGGCAACCAAAAAGAAAATTATTGACTGAGACTTGTTTATCCTTGTGCATATATTGCAATTGGAATGAGGGGGATCGGAGGTGGGATTCCTCTGAGAAAAGCAGTGGAGAAGAATTGAATGGAAAAACGAGGTTCATTGATCATTTATGATCTAAGTTGAGAAAGTTGCAAATAGAACTGCAGGTGTTGGAGAGTGCATAAACGTTAAGACGTCACAAATAGAGGACGACTGCAGTACTTTCTTGTTCTGAAGTCTGCGTTTCGACCTATAAACCCCAATAACGACAAAGTTCCTTACTTGTGAGAGCAACAGAACCAATCTGTCTACCTTATATCCAAGTAAGAGAGAAGTGAAGGAGAAAAACAATATGAGAATTTCATGACCTACTTGAATGAGAAAGACTACTGAATGAGGGGCATTTACTTCAGTAGATAGCATCTCATGTTGGGAGCTTCTCTTAAAAAATTAACTCTGATCAACAAGAGAATAATGTAATCTCTAGATTTATGGAAAAATGCCTGGGCATGAGGTTTCATAACAGAACGAATTATAGAATTATAGAGCCTCGAGCGAACTGAAGAGAGTAATTCTCTGAACTATGTACGGATTATTTAGCACATGACAAATGCAATCTGAAGAATTCGAGTGGACAATAATGAATAAATAGTAACTAAAATCGAGCAAGTAAAATTGCGAATTAACAAGCTCTTACTGGAGAAAGCACAATTCTGAGAACATTCAGACAACCATGAGCACACTTCTGTCATATATTTACAGAAATCACTAGTAACAGCATGTAGTAAACAGTACTCCCTCTTTCTGTTCCACATGAATTTGCACGCTTTCCTTATTTGTACGTCCCATATAAATTTGCACCCTACGGAAAATGTGTTTTATATGTAAAGTATTGGTATATGCCACATTTGAGAAGATGATGTTTCCATCATACTCTTCCTAGTTCCCTGTGCAATAAAATAAGAACCCTAAACCCCCCCCCCCCACCCCACCCATAAAACAGTATCCATTTTCCTTGTCCAATCACAAACATAAACACTATTCAACTCTTTCAATGATGCAACCTAACATGAAGAGAAAACAGACCTCCATCTTGCTACATTTTCTCAAATCCCATCATTCTAAAATGCACCAACGAAAGGAGATATACAATTCAACGTCATCAAGATTCCATCTTTCATCAAAAAGGGCAGAATCCCAGATAACAGAAGCAGCAATAATATAGAAAATAAAGATCATCAAACTCAAACTCAATAAAAAAATGAAGGGGAGAGAGGAAATAAACCTGCAAGAATCGAGTTTCTTGCTCGAGTCTCTTGAGTTCGGCAGAAATGGTGTGTTTGCCTCTTGTATCAGATGCTTCTCCCACCAACTCCCCTGAACTCCCTCTTCGCATTCTCTTTTCAGCTTGCATCCGCGCATTTACTACAATCAAACCCACCTCCCTAATTATTAAGTGGCAATATCGAAGGCCACTATAATCGAAGCAACGGATGTGAATTAAGCTTAGATTTGTTTGTGGGTGGGTGGGTGGGTTCTTTCTTTTTCTTCTTTTGGTGAGTAGGGATTACTATCTCCCACCCTCAAGACCTTAGGTGCTTTTTTTAAATAAATAGAATAATATAAAATAAAGATCGTGAGATAAATACATGGTTGAGATGTTATTTCCTCAATTATACCATATTATGTCAATTAAATTTAAAAAAGTTGAGTGTATTACATACTCTTCTATACATCTTATGTTGGATATGAAAATTAAAAAAATGTAGATAAGTAAAGTTATTATAATATATTATTGGATTTATTTATAAATATCATCATTATTTATATGAGTTTTTATAAAAGGAATGTTTATATTTTTTATATCAATTAATTAAAAAAGTTAAATATATTACATATTAAATTATTTTTGTATGCATTCAAATACAACATGTATTTGAATTTTAAAAATAATTATAAAAAATATACAATTTAATATATATTGTATATTTAAATAATACGTCAAACAATAATTATTAATATTTAGCATTTGAGTGCATACAAAAATTTATCTTACATATTTATAGAGAGAATATAAATCTTATTGATGGACTGACATTAATACATACTATCTCCGTCCCATAAAAGTTTGCATACTTTACTTTTTAGTTTGTCCCACGAAAGTTTGTATACTCCCAAAATGGAAATATTCCTTTAAATCTCCACCTTTAAAATTTTTACCTCACAATCTCCACCATACACATTTTACTCATTACACTTTTTCTTAAAACATGTGCCCAGGAAAGTACCACAAACTTTCCTGGGACAGATGTAGTAGTTTTTTTTAAATGGGCTTCTAAATACAAAATCTTTTGAAAGTAAAAAAATTGTAAAGATCTTTGTAATGTTACGTAGATTCATAAAAATATTGAAGTATCTTGATATGAACACATAATCTAAAAAATTAAGCAATATATACTTATATAAAAGTTCACAATAAAAACTGACAAAAGTTCGTACGAGAATATAATTTGTTTTGGGAAAGGAAATATAATTTGTTCTTTTAGTATGACCTTCACGAAGCCCTATCCATGGGCTAACAAACTCATTTTTATAGACATTACAAACTCACTTTCAATTTAATAAAAATAATTGTATTTTGCATGCCATCCACGTGGCATCTCATTGCCACGTTATACGGACAATAAATATCTCCTTGATTTGTTGCAAGTGTTCCCATAGCATGCATAGTCCCAACCAAAAATAATGTCAATCTATTCAAAATTCTTCAACAACACTTTTCACCAATTCTGCATCCTAAAAATGGACACGACCCGATTCGTTAGCCCGATTCTAGCTTGTGGGTCGACCCGGGCATGCGCCGCCACAACACCGGAGTTTAAGGCTGCGCCGCCGCAACTTCATGTTAATAAATTCGATACAATTCCGACCGAAAAGCCTGGGCCTCTCTCACCCGGGACGAACCCGGGCCCAGAATTTCCACTACCCCCTAATCCATCTCCGCCGAAGCCGGAGTGCCCAAGGCCGCCGATGCCATCTCCTCCCGGAGGGCCCGAGACCTTCCCACCTCGTGGGCCGGATGTGATACCGCCGAGGCCCGGCCCACCTCAACCTATAGAGCCAGATGTTCCACCGCCCATATTCATAATGGGATCCGATGGGCTTGCTTTTTACTAGTTATTGTAATTTCGTAGGCATAATTCGGGTAACTTTTTTTTTTTTTTTTTTTATGATGATGAAAAAAACTTAAGTTGATTTTTTTTATTTAATTTGATTTTATGTAATTATGTATGTCGTAAAATAATGTGAATTTCGATACGTAAATTAATTGGTTTGGGCTTCATCAGTTTTGTGTGCTTTAATTAGGCCTACTCAAAAGATAAGGCTTGGAATATTATTATAGGCCCAAATTGACTGACACAGATATTTGAGAAGTGTGTGAATGAAAAATTTCAGTACTCTTAAATTATTTTCCAAAATATCACATTTTTTATATGACAATTTTAATATTTTAATTTTATAAATTTAAATAGTGAGCATACTTTTAAAAATGTATTATGAAAATATATATTGTTTCGATAATATTTTTTAAATCTTGCTTTCTTTGCCCGTTTTTAGAAATTTAAAGTTGCAATTTTTTAATACAAAATATCACAAAATTCTCTTCACTATTTTTCTAAAATTATATTTTATTAATTTAAAATATTTAAATATTTGTAAAAATAATAAATAAAAATAAATTATAATCTCATATTTTAATGGATAATCTTTTGATTTTATATAGACTCAAGTGTATGACATATGTTTAAATTTAAATTTAATTTTTAATTTCCTTTTTATTTTAATACACAATAATTCACCAAACTATGTTCAACGGGATATTACTAATTATTTTTAGAATATTATTAATTATTGTTTAGGATTTTTTTTAAACTCAAATACATATTATCTATTTGATTCATGCAAAAATCACTCTTAATATTTTATTTTAGAAATGCTAAATAATCGTTTTATTACTATACTATGTTTAAAATTGAAAAGTAGATATGATAAATTTAAATTTAGACCTTTTTGGTGTGAACCACGCATGACCTTCATGTCATGTACTCCATTCTATTATGAATGTTATAAAATTCAAATTATAACACAACATAACATTTGTCCACATCGCATGGAAGTCGTCGGTGATTTGGACTAACACTTATCTTGTGTGTGTATGGGGCTTGACTAATACAACATAAATTTCTTTATTTAATTTAATTTTTATTTTTAGGCGGCATTTTGTCAAAGGATGTAGCCTTAGTCAAAAGAACCAATTGCAATGGCTGTAAAGTTGCATGGAAATTTGAACAAAGTCTCCACCAGTTTTCCAAGTAAGTCAATACTAATTCTAGGAATTAATATCAAAATTATCTCATAATTTTTTTATAATTGTATAATATTTTAATTAAATTTTATAACAATTTAAATCTAATTAAAATAATCTCAAGTCATCGGAAATGACATAAAACAACGTCGTTTTACTCACTTTCCGGTCACGTGTAATATTTTCCGGCGGAATTGGGTCACACGGTAAGTGGGTTAAACAACGTCGTTTATGTCATTTTCGGCGATTTGAGATTAATTTGATTAGATTTAAATAGTTAGAAAACTAAATTGAAACATTATATAGTTATGAGATCAAATTTAAAAAGTAAAAAACTTATGGAACAATTTTTGTATTAATTCCTATGTTTTCCCCATAGTAATTTTAAAGTCAGAGTACATATGTTTTCAAAAGTGGAATTGGAAAATATTAATATATATATTCATATATGTGTGTATAGTAATCTCTTTAACTTTATATACACGTATTTATACGTAAAAGTAAATCGCATGATTAAGTTATGTATTTTATGATTACTTTTAGGAGAACTTGGCTAATTAATGTATTAGTCGATGCAAATATAATATACTGGTATATATATACTCCATATAATTGAGTATGTCTCTTTTTGAAACTTATTTAATTCATAGTATAAAATTTATATAATTAAATATATTTACTATTGATGTATTCATTAATAATATAATATTTATACTGTAATTTCTATTTATAAATACATATAGTAATATCAATAAAAGTATTTAATAATAATAATTTTATATTATAAGATAGCTTGTAAAAAATGATCAAGATAGAAATTCATGATTTGCTAAAAAAAAAAATTTATTTTAATTTGGAATTAATTATATATCCGTCTAATTAAGTTTGTATTTTTATTTTTATTTTGTATATTAATTGGATGTAATATAAAGTACAATAAAAACTGTACGTTGTACCTCGTGGAGTGAGCCGATTGCGAGCAAAACCGCGTTGACAGCCAAGCACATTTATGTGGTTTTAAATGTAGTAATTTAATGTATAATTTATAATCAGTGTCTATCCTTAAATATAATTAAATATTGAGTTAGTTTATGTACTACCTCCGTCCCAAAACTACTTTCACATTTTCCTTATTTGGACGTCCCAACTCTTTTTTTACACACCTAAAAAGGAAATATTTCTCTCTCACAAAAGTCAACAAAATACATTTTTTCTTATTTTATTATTTAACTTTACACTCACATATTTATTTTTCCTTGATTCACGTGTCCAGGACTACTATGAAAGTAGTTCCGGGACGGAGGGAGTAAAATATAGTGTCTATGCATGAGATGAAATACTTAGGTATATATAGTTGAAATGTACAGATTCAATTGTATTGAAACATGAAATGCAAGTGTGGAAACAAATAAAATTTGTTAGAAATAAATTAAATTAATTGATTACACTTTTCTAAAAATGTTCAATTTTTATAAAATTATTTCATAGTACTAGATGCAAATGACTCATGTCCACACGTATTGAGTGTTGGTTCCTGTTAAAAATGAATTCACCATAATAAATTGTCTATTTATTGAATTTTTTTTTACAAAAGAAAAAATTAAAAAAATCAGCCCAGAAAGATAAGGGGTTTGTTAGGTAAATAATAAATAAATTAATTTAACATCTCTTTAAAAATTTATAATTTGTAAAGTAATACACTATGTGATTTCTTTTTAATGTTGTTATTATAAATTAACATCTTCAAATAAAAGGAAGAAAAACAATTTTTTATGGGAACGAATTAAGGGAGATATAAGGTTGACTTGGAGATATTGAGGGAGATATAAGGCTGGCTTGGAGTGTTTGGGAGACTTGACGAATTAACTTGTAACTACTAACAACTAACATTTACAATTCAAAAAAAAAAAAAATTCTATCAAAATTATTATAAATACGTGCGATTTCTTATACAATTCAAAATATATTGGTTATCAAATATAATTCCCACGTCAAGTTAACAATATTTCAATTGGTATAAATTTTTTAAGAAATTAAAAAACAAAAATTATCGAAAAGATTCGAAATAAACAATATATTTTAATGAGAAATTGAGATGCATCCTAATCAGACAAAATGAATATGATGGTGTATACTAATTATAGCGACAAATGGAAGTGCAAAATCTTATCTAATGATACGAATTGCATGACCTTAAGACGATTCTTAATTAGTTAATAATTTTTACAGGGGTCAGATTGAGAGATGGCAATTGCAGACATTAAATAAGGTATAAATAATATTTCTTACTGCAATTGATTTGTATCTTGTGTATATTTTTTAAGTAATATTAATTGTATTTTGTGTAATTCAAAACTATAATTGTTACTCCCTCCGTCCCATAATTGTTTTCACACTTTCCTTTTTTGTCCGTCCCACAATTGTTTTCACACCCTATAAATGGAAACTATTACTTTAACTTTATCCTCACAAACCAACTAATCTCATTATTTTAATAATATAACTTTATACAATATTCTACTTTTTCTTAAAAGTTGTGTCATCCCAGAGGTGAAAACACCTCTGGGACGGAGGGAGTATCATTTAATCACAAATCTAATATTTTATACTCCCTCCATCCCAGAGGTGTTTCACCTTTGGGATGTCACGATTTTTAAGAAAAGTGAGGTGATGTGTAAAATTATATTATTAAAATAATAAGATGCTCGATGGTTGGGATTTTATCGTCAAAACTCGTTAGTGAGCTCGAGCTCGACTCATTAGATAAGAGAATCATAATTTTTACAATTGAATACCTCAAATTTTAAGAATAAGAGTTAATTTTTTGCTATTTCTTATTATCTTGTCTTATATAACCTAATGTGAAACTTATTGGGGTATTACTCAATCTCTTTCTAATAAATTTTCTTTTTCTTTTACTAAAAAAAGTGTAATATTCTAACCCTAATATCTTTTTTCTCCTATTCTACTTTAATATATTATCCAATCTCTAATCCAAAATAGATTTGAAAATTATAAATATTTTAATTAACCGCAGGGAATGAATTGGAGACACTATATTCGCTTGTACTCAAATTATTGGAATTTGGTCTAAACCCATTTGATTGTCACACCTAATTTTACAAATTATATCAATATCATACCATACGCATATTTGTATAAAAAAATAAACTTAGTTAAACGCAACATTATTTTAAAAAAGATATTTCTTGTAAATCAATTGTAATTTGTAACTCAACTTAAAATAATATTAAAAACATACACTAATGCATTAAATATGAGTCATCGGGCTCCTCATTTGAGTGAGTGACCCGGGTTTGATTTTCTTTGAGAACGAATAGGAGGGAGATATAAGATTGATTTGGAGATATGAGTGTATGGAGACTTGGTGAACTAACTTTTAACCACTAATATTTACCGATAAAAAAAATGCATAAAATTTTATAATGAAACTGATTCGTTATAATATATTTTTGTTGTTATTTAAGTGAAATAACCCTGGAGAGTGAACTTTGTATAGTAATTAAAGTGCACACTACAAGGCCACCTCTCTATATACATCCCCTCTCCAATCTTTTCAACATTAAATTCTCAATGTTCCCTCGATATCAAACCCATACAGCTGTTCAAATTTAATGAAAATATTATTATCCAGCTAATTAATATTTTTTAATAAGTAATAAATTTGTTATATAATTAAATATGAGTATATAAAAAACTTGGAATTTATCGGGGCAAGGCATGAGTTGGCTAGAAGTAGCTACTAGCTAGTGTTAGAAGAAAAAATGTGTCAATTACACATAAATATTAATTAGCAAAAAATAACTACTTTTAATAATATAAAATAAAAAATTTATTGAAATACACTAAGGGTATGTTTGGTTCAGGGACTAAATAATCAATCCCCAAAATACAGGACTATTCCGGCCAAAATATTAACTATTTAATTCCCTGAATCAAACGTAATATGACTACGTGAAAATAATTAAAATTATTTAAAATATTATTTTAATCGTACGATGTAACTGGTTATGTCTAAAGGAATTTTCATCAGAAGAAAATGAGGAGTGGACTATTGTGAAAGATATGTGGTACTATTCGGTAAGTTTTGGATTTTAATGTATTAATTGATTAATATTCAATATTAAATGAATTAGGTAGAATAATTAAAAAGCCGTGGAAACATATATTGGGCATGAAGTTTGCAATGTCAAATGCCATGGGACAGGTGAAGTTTGACGCACTTTTAATTTGGCTATAAAATTACATGGTCGGCCTCAAGTCAATTTAAATACTGTCCTTTTTTTTTTTTAATAAAATAAAAGATTGAAATTTCTTGCAAAATTCTCTTTAATTTGTCGACATAAGATACAGCTACTCATTTATTTATTCTTTAAAAAGGTGTTTTCATTTTCCCTTTGGAAATTGTAATGAAACTCAAATACCAAATTACGCTCCATAATTAATACACTGCATCACAGTACATAGCTTTGTGAGGTTAAATTTAATTAGTTAGTTAATAAGGAAAAAATCAAATCGAAATTAGTTGGGTGTTTGTAAAATTAATATAATTTAATCAGAATATTATTATGATTAATAGTTTGATTTCAATTTATAATTTTCACACTTAATATTTATGATAAAGATAAAAATATTTAGTTGAAATTATTTGAGACTTTAAGTAGATATAAGTGATCTTTACAAATATATAATTTATCGATGAGTTAAATGAATAATTTAGTTTATAATTTGTATTAGTAAACTAATTTAATTCAATCATATTCATGAATCAACAATATATTCAATAATTAAATTCAAACTCGATTTGATTATAATCAGGTTTAACATTTTAAAGTTCAACTCAATTACATCCCAATCACAAAACTTTGAAGAACTTTCAAAGTTTTGTCCTTTGTATATTGTAAGTAATTAATTAGGAGGGTTTTTAAATATTCATTACTATTAAGAGAATTACTATCCTTATATTTGTAATTTATTTGATTTACCAAAAAAAAAGAAGAAAAAAGTCACGAGTCACAAATTGATTGAATAATAAATTTGTTGCTATTTTTTTAGAAAGTGTAGATAAATTTATTTTAATCCTCCATATTTATTGGGAATTTTCATAGATATGTCAATGATTCATATTTTCTTGTACTACAATATTATTCACCTACTCAAAAGTCACAACTCTGAATCTTGACTAGTACTCTACCATTTATTTATTTTTATTTAAAAAAAGGCTATTTGTAGTAATCTTTAATTAACGAAAATCAAGTATGCGTTTACTAGGATTTGCTGTCCCCTCCTCAAATCTACATATAGCCCAGCTTGGATTGAGCTATACCCCAATTCTCTCTCTCTCTCTAAACCTCATGGCAGATATTCTAGATGCAGAGCAGATTTCTGAGTTCCAGGAAGCCTTCAGTCTATTTGACAAAGATGGAGATGGTTGGTTTTACTTCTCTATCCTTTTTATTTCCTTTTTTTTTTTTTCAAAAAAATTTAAATAACTGTTTTAATAATTATATTTTGATTGAACAAAATGCAGGGTGCATTACTGTAGAGGAATTAGCTACAGTGATCAGGTCTTTAGATCAAAATCCTACTGAAGAAGAGCTCCATGATATGATCAACGAAGTTGATTCCGATGGAAATGGCACCATCGAATTTGTCGAATTTTTGAATCTCATGGCCAATAAAATGAAGGTTTCTTTAATTTTTTTTAAAAATATATTTCTTTTTATGGTATTTTAAATAACAGGGGTTATGGGGTTTCTTTTATTAGGAAACTGATGCTGAGGAAGAGCTTAAAGAGGCTTTCAAAGTGTTCGATAAGGACCAAAATGGTTACATTTCAGCTACTGAGGTCAGTTTCGTATATCTGAGAGCGCTAATTTTGATTTGTATTATTCGATTTATCAAATGGTATTACTTATTATATCAAATGATTTTACTCGAAAAGCACCGGCAGTTCACCCAAGTAATAATTTTTTATACATATGTGCATTGAATTAATTTTTGGTTGTCATATGCTTAGTGGTATTGTACATATAGGTGTATATGTACTGTATATGTACTTTGGTCTGATCAAATGTATTAGAAATTTTAAAAAAAATACATATTTTCTGCAGTTTCTGGATCAGGTCAACTGGTTTTTATTTTAAAGTCTGAAGAATTTCTTAATTATTTAAATATAAAAAAAATTGTTCATGCATCTCACATGAGAAAGTTCACAAATTAGCATAAATCAACACTCGTCCCTTCCGAAGTGTTAATGTGTCGTATCTTGTTCCATTTCACGCATGTTCAAAAAAGTGACTATATTTACAAATTAGTTCACATTATTTGCATAGAAGAATTATTTTTTTCTGCACAGAATAAATTTGTAATTAGCGTCAATTTTAATTTTTTGGTGCAGCTTCGGCACGTGATGATCAATCTGGGGGAAAAGTTGACAGATGAAGAGGTGGAACAGATGATTAGGGAGGCTGATTTGGATGGTGATGGACAAGTTGATTATGATGAGTTTGTTAAAATGATGATGACTATTGCATAGAAACATCAAATTTTGAATTTCTTTTTAAGTCTTGAGATTTTTAGTGTTTTTCCAATTGTTTCATTATTTGTTGTTAAGATGTCCAAAAGTAGGATCATGCAAGATAATGTTGCAATTGTTCTTTTTATTAAGATTGTATTCTTTTATTTTTAGCCAAAGTGAAAATTTCAATTTGTAGCAAAGTTTCATTAAAGTTTGTAGGAAAATCAATCAATCAATCAATGTTTTTACAATCATGGTAGAAGGCTTCAAGCATTTGTCCAAACCAGATGGACTCAAAACAGAACTAAGTAAATCAGAGATGAACTCACTATGAATCCCTCCCTCCCTCCCTCTCTCTCAGAAGCTCAAAAACTGGATGAGAGAGAGACAAACACGCGGGAAAACAACGCAAAGAAAATCGACACGAAAGAGTTGGAAGAATGCTGGTGTTAGTTGATTGCTGCTGTGCAGCAAATGCAGGTAGTGAAAAGCGAAGATCTTGGCTTTCGTTTGGCGTTTGCTCGTTCTAGAACCAACGAGGCATCATCTTTAGTCGACGGAGAGGCCTTTAAGCCCGTCTCGTGGATCTTATTAACAATATTCTGTTTGTTAATGCTCTCTGAATTGCTTCTTTCCATTCTGATGGTCTTTTCTTGGACCTCTACAGCTTCATTCTTGGCCACATATCCCGTCTCAAACCGTAGATTTGAACAGCTCGAGACACTTCTCCTTGCTGTTTTGTCCTGATACAGCAGCGGCGTTTGATCAGATTCTTCCGTTTGTTTATCAAACGACACCCCAAAGTCGAAGCTTGGACACTTTTTCAGCTCAACTATTGAATTTCTTGATTCAAAACCAGCATTCTCTCTACTTTCTTCATGCACATTTCTTACACACTCTTTCAACACCACTTTTTCCAGTATATTTTCGTCTCCTAACACCTCGTTTTCTTGTGCAACCAATGCTGCTTTATCCGTATCTTCTTTATCCTCCCTTTTCAGCATACTTTTGTCTCCTAACTCCTCGTTCTCTTGGGCAATCAATCCTGTTTTATCCATAACTTCTTCAATAGACTTCTCAAGTATACTTTCGTCTCCAAACTCCTCGTCTTCTAGGCTAATCGGCCCTCCTCTCTCCTCAACTTCTTCAACCGCCTTCTCATGACCTTCATCCACCTTCATAGCCTCATCAAGAAGACCATCTTTCTCCAAACCACAATAAGAATCCATCTCAACCTCACATTCTTCTCCATTTTCCTTAATGATCATCTTAGATGGATCATCACTGCACCTGATCAAGAACTGGCTGATTTCTTGATCAGGAAGCTGATTTTGATCACCAATTTCAACTGCACATGATTCTTGTGAACTAATACTTTGAACATCACTGAGATTACTAAGTGAAGCACTCCGCTCTTCTTCTAGATGGTCGGCGTTTTTTGCACACTCAGCTTCATCTGGATGCGTACAAGACACGACCAAGCTGTTTTCTTTCTCCTCGACATCTTGATGATCGAATTCTACAATCTCCTTTGCCAACATACTCTGATCTTCTTGATATTCTGGTGTAACATCAGCAGTAACATTTTCATGTGGTTTTGATCCCAAGGCTGTGAAAGTTGATGTGCATTCTGGATTAGGATTCTGCTTCTCTCCTATTGAGTCTTGGCAACATTAAAAAGTTTATATTATTGCAATTATCCAAAAGTGGACCTATAAGTTATTTATCAGATGAGGTTGATCATGCAAAATGTAACTAACCTCTTAAGTGACATGATACTTCATCTTGCTCCTCATTCTTGAACTTCGATCTTCCTTCCTCCGAATTCGACTCATTCGCTTCAAGGGTTTCACAGTCATTATTAGCAGTTCCCTCTGAAACATGCAAAGATTAGGACATCTCAAAATGATTCAGGATGAATTGGTCTTGAGCAGAACAATTTTGCTGTACAAAACTAAAATACACATAAAATGCAAACTAATTGCACGATAAAACTGGTCTACATAAGACTTTGCAACATGTGGATTTACTAACCCTCTCCACTTTTTTCTTGAAAATCTCCTGTTTCATCCTCTTGAACTTGTGCCTGACTTTCTTCTTTCAATTCATCAGGAGAACTGATCACTTCTTGCCACTTTTCCGGCGCCACATTCGTCACTTTCGCCTCCTCTGCATTCAAGAACAGCAAAATCAAGAATCTATCATGCTCAAAAGGGATTCAAAAAGGAACAGAAACAATCATGAAACACATAATCATACCTACTATCCCTGAGGTGCTTTGATTTCCCATCACTTTCTACGACGTCCAACTCTTTTAATGCAAGAATTCAGACCAAAATGAAAAGGATTTCCACAAGTTAAAACCTTTATGAAACAGCTTTAACGCAGCAAGAGAACATGCAGTTCTTGATGAGTACAACTACTTCTGCTTATGTTTGCTTAAAGTACAGGACTTTAGCCTTAAAAAAGTGATATTCTTCCCCCCTTTTCAATTGTTGCAAACTTCTCCTTTTCCAGACATTGATATTCTGCAATCATGAATTTGAGATAAACTAAGTAAAGTTCACAAGAGGGTGGCTAAAGTAGGCTCTTTTATAATGTCTTTTCATTGCCCAAAGACAACTGTGAGGTTTAAGGATTAATAATATTTATGTGAATGCCCACATCTTTTTTTCTGGCAAGGCACATTCTATAGAGGTTGAATTCTGAGGCTTGTTGTTGTGTTTTTCAGCAACAAATCTATTTGTCAGCCAGTATTTTGTCTCACCATATTACTTGCACTACCATTGCAGTATCATCACATATTAAAAAGCTCTTTGGCTAATTGCTATTCTCTGTTATGTTTCAATCTCGTATTTTATTTTATCAGTGCGTACAATGTGTATGTACAAAATCGAGATTTTTTAGTTCATATTCTCCATTGTGGAGAGGGGCCTAGATTGCATTAGGACCAGCCTATTAAGGACACCTTTATATGTTTAATTAGTATGAGGATGTCTTGAATTGATAATCAAAGAATTGGAAGTCCACATTAGTGAATGAAATGATTGTAGGCATTATCAATATTTGGAAATTCTTTTTCAAGGAATAAATCTTTTTCTTTATCAAGACCATGATATGATGGAACCCAAATTATAATGCCAATAAAGCTTAGGAAATTGTGGGACTATACATAAGTTTTTCTTGGTGTTAAAGCTTAGGATGGCCTAAAACTCATCATAAGTACACAACACTTTTGCCTAATATTCTTTCTTTTGGATTGAAGGATTTTTTCTTTATGACTCAAAATTAGGTCCAAAAATCAACTACTTGAGATCCATAACTCACTGTCTCATTAGCAGAGAAATTCATTTCAAGTTAGATCAAAATTTTGTATGAATAAAGTTACAAAATTCAAATCCATTATAAAATAGACTGCTCCAAACAAATTTTATATGATAGGATTTCATTATTTCCAAACAAATTTTATATGATAGGATTTCATTATTTCAACATCAAGGTACAGGTTCCTTAAACCATAACAGAGACTATATTCTGTTTGAAATACAATATAGACTTAGTCAATTTAGACTGCAGTATTTTATAATAGTATTTTTTAAAGATATTATTGTTGGATCATGGTTCCACTTTAGTCAAAAAGACCAGGATTCCATCTCTTAAATCTGATTGGAAAAAGAAACTTTTTTTAAATCTCTGAAAATGTATGCAATATATTTTATAATATTCCCTCGAAAAAAAAATTGTTCACATACTTCTTTTTCAAAATAAACAACACAAAAATAATTACTTTTATTTTTTTATAAAACATAACCCCATAATATTCTTTATTCATTTATTATTATAATATTAATTTCAATTAAAACTCATGTTCAAAATTTCTGAGCACAAATTTAGTTTAACAATTCAATTTGCTTTCAAATTATCATTTTCAATAGTAAACGGTCGCATGCAGATATTTCAGGCTTTCAGCAGAATTTATTTATACATATATAAAATGCTAGACGTTAAGAAAGAATATTCCACAAATTCTATCATTATATCCCGACATCCTCTGATTACAAAGTAACAGTCGTATCATGTCACTAATGGAGGCAAAGAATTTTGCCTCAGCCTCAAAATGGCATAAATTATTGATCCATAAGGACAATTGATTGATTGATGAAATCAGACCTATGCTACAAATGGAGAAGAATACGAGGTTTCCTCCCTACAGACTAAACAATTTCAAGCAGGAACAGGTTCAGGCAATTTGCCACTCTCCGAGGTAGCCAAGCTGTCATAATATTCGACCAAAACCTTCCACCCGCCCGGGCACATGAAACCGTCCGGAGGGTTTTCCTTGTTTTTTGCCAGGGTTCGCATCTGGTAAAAACGAACAATGTATCAAGTAAAAACATGTTGCATTAATTAATATCCAGTCGAGCAGACTGGCGAGCTACTTGACATCAGCTCGAAAAGAACAGCTCAAACACAGAGGGATGGTTTATTGACTCGAGCTCAAGCACTTTGATTCCTTAATTCAATATGATCGTAAACCTTACCAAGCCAGGTTCGAGCTAAGCTTTGATTTACTGAATTTGCTCTTGATTTTCGACTCGACTCAACTAGACAACCCTAATTCAGATGACATTTTAACATGAGAGGAGGAGATACCTTGGTGCCAGAAATGAACAGAAAATCTTGAGCCCTTGACGGATCAAAAAATGCCATTTTACTCTGTGTCTTGTCATATGCAGCCACCTGAGAAACAATTTCGCATTACCTTATTATTACAAGATTACTATTTCAAAAACAAGATCATAAACAGGTAATAAAACTTCATGTTTATCATAACAAAAGATGTAACTAAACTAACTAAAGTCTAGTGAAGTTCGTTTACCTTGAAGGGTAGGATGTTAAGCCGCTCCAAACCAGGAGCCATGCTCAACACCTTCTTTCCATGATCAGCATCGTACAAGTCCCGTTTCTCCAGCGGATGGCTCATCCCAGCTGGATCACGGCCTACAATATAGAAATTTGCACCAGCATTTATCCTAGCCTTAGCATGCCATTGCACCTCAGTCGGACCTGCATAGTGCATCGGCGATGGGAATATAGAAACAACCGTAGTCTCTGGGTCCAAAACACCGTCCTCAAGCACCTGACAGAATCAAAATAGTCCAAATTTAATTAATAATGCTCATAATCAGTAAAATCTAAATCCATCCCTGCAAATAATTAAACCAACCTTCTCATGTTGCTTCATTCTCCAACTGAGTGGCACATCATCCGCCTTTGTGTAGCCTCCCAGAGGATGGAGCAAGAGCACAGGATTCTTATATCCCATATCCAGAAGACGACGTCTCGTATCTGTCATCAACAGAGCATGACCATTGTGAACCGGATTCCTCAACTGGAAAGCAAACACTGCATCTGCATTGCGCCTCTCAAACTCTTCCCGAAGTTGAGCAGGAGAAAGACGAAAGCGATCAAGGCCATCGTCGTACTTTACAGGACTTATAACCTCTAAGTCACCACCAATGAGCCAGTTTCCGGCATTAGTAATGGCTTCCTCAACATAGGGCAGGCCAGGGGCGGTGGTGCCCCACGTCCTTGCTATTCTTTCTTCCTTATGATGCTTGTATATCTCAATGCTATACACATAATTTAGTGAAAAATGGTTAATGGTTTACACATTTAATTGCGAATTAAGATGCTCGTTTAGCTCCATATACATTAAGCTCTTCGTCGATGAAAAATAGAAATAGACAAATTCTTTCGCGAAACAACAAAAATAATAACGCGGAAGATTTTTCACTTAAAAGGGACAACTTCCCACATCCAATTCCAACCACCTCTATTATCTAAACAATTACTTCACTTCACCATTTAAATACATTATTATTTAATTTGATTAGTTAGCTCTAGTGTGCGAATTTCAAACTATAATCCTACAATTCATTTCTCAAACAAACAAAATAAATAAATCAAATTAACGTCATTTCAAAATTATTTAAAAAAGGAATCTTACTTGCTCAAAATAGCAACCACATCGTCCTTCTGATCAACAAGTGTGATGCTGGAAGACGACCCGACCCGATCCTTCTGGGCGTCGTCAATGGCGAGCACAATGGGCACAGACATATTAACAACCGACCCGTTTTCGAGCCGGAGCGAATTGAAGTGAAGTGTTTGGAGAAACTCGGCCTCCCTCATGAATCCCTTCAGGGGGCTGGCCCACCCCTCGCTGAGCACGTGCAGCCATTGTAGATCGATCTCCGACAGCTTGATCTGCGGAAGGGTTAACGCCTTCGCAATTGCGGTCTCCTTTTCCGAGGCGTTAACGAATAAGTCGACGAGTTTTCCGCCATCCGGGTCGATAAGAGAGGCCGACATCCGGGTCGCGGTACGCAATTTCGGAGCCGTGCGGCGGCGGAGGGGGAGATTGACGGCGGCTGCGAAATGGGGATTTGGTAATTTGTGGAAAATTTTGGGGTGAGCAGTGGAAGTTTTGATGTTAAGAGAAGCCATGAGTACTGCTATTTGCGGCCTCTTTCTCTTTTTTCTTTTTCACAAATATAAGAGAGAGAGGGGGAAAAAATGTAATTTGAAGGGTATTATTAAATTGGGCGATTTTATAACGGAAAAGATGTTAATGAAGGGTATATTAGGAAATATAATGCGAATTTTGGGGGTTAAATCTTGAAAATAAAGTTCGTGGGAAGGGTACTTTGGGGAATTCAATTTGTAAATGAGAGAATAAAACCCAGTTTTGGTTTTGGATGGATGAGGATTTCTTGCATTTATAGCTTCGGGTTGGGGATATAATGAACCTAGACGCAATTTGGTCCGTCTGCTTGTTGTTTCCTCATCCACATTTTCAAAAAAGGTTATCCAAATATTTGTAATAAAACAAATAATATTCCCACCATCCAATTATAAATTAAGGTAAAAGTGAAAAAGTACAAGTGATGAGATGAAAAAAGTGAAAAAGTATAAGCGATGTGATGGAATAAAGTGAAAAAATAATGGAAATAATGTAAATAATATTAAAAATAATAATGAAGAAGTGAATAGTAATTTTCAGAAAAGGTGAAAAAGCAAATGAGCAACATATAGTGGGACGCGACGAAAATGGTAAAATGAGCAACTTATAGTGGGATGGTGGGAGTATTTTATTATTTTCGTCAGTTCCATTATATATTTTTTTTATTAAAAAATAATATATACTTTTTATTATTATTATTATCTTTTACACTATTCCTAACTTTTTCGATCACATCACTTATATTTTTCACTTTTTCTATCACATTATTTATATATTTTTTTATATTTTAATTAGTGTGTTCAAAAACATCAAACAACTTATACCAAAATGGAGTGAGTATTTTTTAATAAAATAATTAATTCAATCATATAAGTATTTACATCATTCACTCAGTATTAATACTCCTCATGTATTACTATAATCTTTCTATAGATTTTGAACGCACGAATTAAATTAAATAATATAATAAAAATAATATTCCCTCAGTTTTATAAATTTTTCACTTTTCTTTTTTAACAATAAGTTTTTCATTTCATAAAAAAGAAAACAACACTACATATATTAATAAATAAATATCTTTTTAAACAACCACTTTTTGTTTTTTATAATTTTTTATTACTTTTTCATAATTTTTTTATTATTTTATAGGAAATTTAACATGTAATCTACCCTATAATAAATACTAAACAATTACACTTTTATAAATAAAATAATCAAAAGAAAAGGAAAATTTGAAGGGTAGCGGAGTAATGTATTAATAAAAAATTAATAAGAACAAAAAGTAAAAAGGTAAGAAAAACAGATTACAAGAAAGGAAAATAAGATTTTTTTCAGTTGAACAAAACAAAATAAAAGAAAAATAGAAAATTTTATTATTGGGCCACCAAATTCTGCGCGTGCTGTATTGATTGTGCATGTGAATAAACATAGAGGCCCATAGTGTATGTGAAAGAAAATATAATAATAAAAAAAAGAGGCCCATAGTGAACAACTTTGAAAGTTCTTTGACTATCTTTTCGATGTTCAATTTCCAGGAAGATAGTTTTGATTTGAATGATAATAATAAAAACGTGTAGAAATTTTAGTTCTATTCCAATGAAACTCACACATATCAAGTCCAGATTCATCGGCGCTTGAAGACAGATTTTGCATCCTTATTTGTGCAATTATTTTGAATCTTATATTGACCTAAAATAGCAAATATTGACATTAAGAATGGTATCAAATGCATGTGTACGGTGCATTCGCTCAACAATTAAAGTTGTTCACACTAAAAAGTAAGGGTTGATTAATTAAAATTTTGGGTACACCAAAGTACATAGTATGCACTTGAAATTTAGAATAATTTTAATTAGTCCAATTTCTGGTATGTGATGGTCAATATTAATTTTGAAATTGAAGTCCAATTGAAAATACATGAGTACACCCAATTACAACAAAGACATTTTTTTAGTGTAAATAGTCTTAATAATTGAACATGTACACCGTGCACCAGATGTACGAGAGTTTATCTCCTTTAACATAAGCTGCAACAGTCGACTCATGCAACCAATAAAGGAGTAGTAAATTTTGGTATGCAAAGTATATTATTAAGCAACCTCCATGAAAATTTATTTGCATTTCATATGTACTTTTAATAATATAATTTATTTTATTAAAATATATTAATTTAATGGTATAATATTTTACAATTATAATAATTAATTCTATTTTCAATTGTACGATATTATTATAAGTAGCACTATCTACCTCAACCAATTTACTTAGAGCGTTCATTGTTAAAGAAGACATTTTGAGCAAAATTCTTCTTTATAAACTAGAAAAAATTATAAAATAGTTTTAAAATGTTATCAGTTATAAATTAGTTCTGTGAAAAAAGAAAATTATATATTTATGCAAATATTTTAAATTAATTTGTAAATATGATATTTTTTGAACCAGTAAGTAAATGCCCCTTTAAACAATAACTTGCACAGGTTCCCGAGAATTTTAAAAGATCTATATTACTTTATAGAATTAATATATTATAAACAACTTTAAACTCAATAAATAAATAAATCAGTAGAGTTTTTCTAAATAATAATGTTATTTTAATTTGTAATGTACAGATGAAAAGTAATTATATTATGGACATTATATATAAAGGTGACAAAACGTCAGTTGGAAGTGTGTGCGAGTTTAGTTTTTGTAAAATCTTGTTAAGAATGTTATAACAATCACCAGTACAAATAAAGGCTTGGAGAGCTCTCGATTTTCTGCTTAGAAAGCGATTAAAAGAGCTCTCCAAGCCAAAGCTATGCAAGTGAGGAGAGGGCTTAGAAAGCGGTTCTTAACCGCTCTGCAAGTGACGTTCAAATTATTTTTATTTTACTTAAAGAGCGGTTCAAAACCGCTCTCTAAGGTTTTATATATAAAAAAAATATACGAAATTCTAATATAATTAAAAAACCAATAATTATCTAAAAACCAATAAATCTAATATAATTAAAAAACCAATTCAATAAAATCATCAGATTTAAATCTAAAATTCGATCAAATTAGAAAAAAATAATATCTAATCCTATTGAATTAAAATTAAAAAAATAATTTTGTTTACTGCCCTAATTAACTCCCTAATTCTACCAAAAACGCTTAATTCAATGTTCTGTCTCCTTCATTAATTCGGCCCAAAATAATGAAATTAGGCATATTACCTCAAAGCCCAAAACACAATCTTCTTCCTTCGGCTTCAATGGAGTGCGCTGCCGCCTGCGTAGCCGGAGTAGAGCAAGGCTTGCCGCCGGCGCGATTTTCAGTCTTGCGAGAGCACGCTGCCGGATTCTGAAGAGTCGCCCGAGGAGTCGCCGCCAGATTCTGAAGAGTCGCCGCGATTTTCAGGCTTGCCCAGATTCTGAAGAGCGATTCCGAGGAGTCGCGAGAGCACGCCGCCGCCACGACGCACCTTTCTACCCATTCTGCAACAAGCTCAGATCTGGGACGCAGCGGAGCCGCCACGACGCGCCTCTCCAGCCATTCTGCAACAAGCTCAGATCTGGGACGCGGCGGAGCCGCCACGACGCGCCTCTCCACCCATTCGCTGGAGTCTCCCAAATTTGAAAACCTAATTGCTCTTCTTTTCCCATATAGAGAGAGAGTTGAAAAGAGTATGAGAGATATTATTTTTCTTATGAAATAAGAATAAGGACGAATATATGGGAGAAAGGGGATTCCGCCTTACAGCGGTTCTGGACAGCTTTAGCTTTATAGCGGTTCTTAACCGCTTTGGCTTATAGCGGTTTTGAACCGCTTTAACGTCTTAGAGCGCACTAAAATGCTTTCTAATTTTTATTTTTTATTTTTTTTATATAGCGGTTTTTAACTGTTTTCTAAGCAATTTTTTTTTTCATATTTGCTTAGAGAGCTCATTAACAAATGAGTTCTCTAAGTGATAACTTAGAGAGTTCATTTGCTAATGAGCTCTCTAAGTGGAGCTATGCAAAGTGTTTTTTGTAGTAGTGAATATAGAGAACATAACCACAACAGAAGACATAAACAAAAAATTGCAAATAAAATTCAAAATTTTTTATAAGACAAAACTTCACTAAGACAAGTAGTGATACAAACAATTAAACCACAAGATCTAACACATGAGATTTAAATGAGAGACATACTCTTTAAACCGTGCAATCTTTGAAGTGTGAACTAAACCTAACACTAGGCTAACCACAACTATATAGAAAAATTCTATACTGAGAAATATGAGAGCTATCAATTAATACTCTTGTGAAACGCACTAGCTATCAAGCAACAAGAAAGATAATCATATCTAGACTTGTTATGCTAAAGACACGATTGACTTCAGAAATTGTGTTCCATACTCCTCTATTAGTATTTATAGGCAACGTAAGCATGGTAACACACCAAGACCACAATTTTCCATGATTACAATCTTTCATCCACTATGCCCCACTTCTCTTGTAACGTCTATGATATATCAATTCCTCACTCTAAATCAGCAACCACCTAACCAAATAATGTCTTCAATCATTAACCTGCATGTTTGGACATTAAGAAACAACGTATGATATTCAGAGTTACTGTTAAAAAAATGATTAATTCTGATGTTGTCAATATATGTAGTAACATTCTATACAATATTGGCAAGATCATCAATAATATACTAATAAAATTATAATTCAAAAGGGAAAATAGTATAATGAAAGAATAATTAATGGATAAAACAAAAAATTTAATAAATTAATTCATAACGTTTCAATATATATATATATATATAATGATGGATTTACAAAATCATAATTTTTTTAAAATTTCCTTATAAATCATAATTGTTGTATACTTGCACCATTTATCATTGGAATTAGACATACAATTTTAGTTTGCTCTTGACTCTAAAGACAACAATATAAATTAGTTTACCGTGTGCAAAACTTTAATTTCAATAACACTGAGGGTGTGTTTT